>JAXGGA010005775.1:0-75207 GCA_038373865.1 Uloborus plumipes
ACTTGTCAAATCCTCCCCCATTTTGACCCATACTATGTACTGTAGCAGCTACTATCAAAGTGGCTTTCTGTCACTTATATTGAGCCCTGTCTATAGTGGATGCTAGGTGTTTTAGCCGAATAAACTCATACACCTCAAACAACCGAAACAAAACAGAAACCTAAGCCCGAGCTTGCAACTGCATTTTCTACCCTAACTCAGGTAAGAGATGATGCAACTTTGGAGCGGAGGGGGGGGGGGGGGTCGTTACAACTCACTTTGAGCTATTATTTTATTAACTAATTACTTAGTAGAGTAAACTAACATTTTAAATTATTCCATTTTATACGAAGAACAATTTTATTTCGGGTAATGAAGTTATGTACTCCAACTCTCGAAATTGCTAATTTTCAACAGAATTCGATCGCATTGAGCGACCTCTAAATATTATTCAATTGAGCTAAAATTTTACATACATCACATTTATGAATAGTGTAAAAAAACTGCGGGGTAAGACCAAAGAAATTCAAAAAAAAATTTTTTTGAATCACCCTAATATATATATATATATATTAAATGCTTTAACTAATTAATTTATTTAAAACTGATTTTTCCTTACCAAACAGTGTTTATCTAGTTAATTCTTTCTTTTTCATACTATTTTTTATACTAAGTTTACCTTCTGAATGTATACTTCCTAAATGTTGTGAAATCAATTGTATAATTACTATTTAGTTATAATTATAGTTTTTCCAGCCCTTTTCTGTGTAGGATATTTACTTGCAAATCATGGCAAACATCTGGATTTAAAGAAGACTAGCTTTTAAAAACCTACTAAGAATGCATTTTGAAATCATTCTTTGAAAGACATGGGTAGTGAGATGTGTTCATTTGACTTCCATCTCACTACCTTGTCTTTGACGGAAAGATTTCCCAAATGCCAGCAGAGTGTCCAGTTTAGCAGCAATATGTCCATCAAATGGGCTGTGAAATGTCTTTGTTTCAAGCATATCACAGCCACATTTGATGAGCTTATTTCTGTGAGAGCGACAAGACTAGATGGGACACTTCTACGAGGGACCATTGCTGCTAGCTTACTGGTGGATGCACCCATGCTGTTCTTTCTGCATAAAGATTAAATATTAAGTATTTTAGCAGTCTTTAATGTTAAATTTAAGTATGGTATACACTGGCAAACAAGTCCATTTGCATTTAAGTGTTCTTTAATGACATTGTAACACATTTGTACCACCCGAACAGCTACTTAGTTGCTGAGCAAGCTTAGAAAGCTGCTCAAGCAGACTGACGTACTTAATGCTAGAAATAAATACTTTGTGAATGCAGAGACGGGCGGTCTGTTTCGTTCATATCATATTAATATTTTATTTATTAAAATAATCAAAGAATGATACAATATTTTTCTGATATATTAATGCATTATTAATATAATGTAGTAATATAATTCCTTTTTATTTAATACTCTGAAAAGTATTAGTAACGTGACAATTTTACTTACTACTTAATTCGATTTTTAAAACTACTCGCTATTGACTGAGCACCTGCTCAAAATTTGGCAGAATACTGAGTATTAAGTACTCAGTATGACACTAGTAAATATCATTCGTATGAAAATAAAATTCAAAGTATGTATCTTTTCACATGAAATGTGTATTTCTGTATTAATAGTGAAAAAAAAAAATCCATTAATTTTAAGTCTATATTTTAATAGTGATATAAGATAACAAACAGCATTATTTGAGGATGGGTTTACTATTTAAGACTTTAGTTAGTGCTGATTCAAATTATCGGATGCATATCAAAATATTCAATACATAACAAAATACTACATTTTCAAAAATATCATATTTTCAAACCCTAGCTATAAATCATCAGACAGCCGCATGCAAAATGAAGGAAATTCGCCAATTTGCAAAAAGTCCTCTGGGTTATTGTGTCATCCAGTGAGATTGCAATTTTTGTTCAGTGTTGCTTCAATTATGAATTAATCTAAAAAAAAATCCTAAAATTTTTTTTGCATTACAAAATTTAAATTTGTTACAAAATAGGCTTGAATTTGTCACTATGTCAATTTTTTAACAGTTATTGTGATTTTAAGTGTTTAATAAGTCAGGGAGCGTCAGGCTATGTCAAAATGTTTTAGAGTTTAGTTATTTGGGGTTAGTTAAAACAATTGGTCTAAAATAGGAAAAATTGATTTTTTTTTTTCAAATGTCATTCTGTTTAAAGTATTCTACTTGTTTTACTTGCATGTAAGTGACCTACCTCCCTTTGCACCTCCAACCTTTTTTTTCGGTTTATTTTACCGAATTTCTCAACTTAAAAACATCAGTGTATACCATATTTGAAATTTTGTGCTGTTCCATGTTTTTTTCCTCAATGCAATATGTGTCAGAAGTGAAAAGCTACATCATTACTCGCATGTCACTCTTTTATTCACTCATTTTTGTTGTATTCTTATGAAATGTTATTTAAATTTGAGCAGGTTGAATTCAGCTGAAATATTTTTCAGTGTAGTATTCTCTTCAGAATGTTATCTACCAAGATGGTGCCAGTGAAGTCTTTCTGTACTCACAAAGGGGTTGTCATATGTTATTTATGGTTCATATCACAGCTGCTTTGATGAGTGTGGATTGGCTGGAAACCTCCTTCTGAATTTGTGTTTCTGCTTGTCAGAGTGGCTGCGGTGTGTTTTTTATTCTTCATATCACAGCCAGCTTTGATGAGCGGAGCCACAAAATGTTCTCGACTTCAATTTCTCTAGTTCACTAGAAAGATTCTTAGTTATATTTCTTCCAGCCTTTGATGGAAATATTTTGTGGAATTATTTTTGTTAAATATCTGCGAATGTTTTAATTTTCTTTAAATGAAAATTTGTTTTACCTGTTTATTTCCTCCTGTAAATGTAAAAACTCTCTTTACACTTTTGAATATTTCTTGAACATAATGAAATTTCCGGTTAGTAATGGTGCAAATACAAATTATTTTTGCTTATCTTGATACAATACATAATAGTGTTGTGAAAAAGCCTTAGAATTGGAGGAGGGAGGGTGTGGAAAGTCCTGAGTTAATACAGAACTTTTAAGTCTTTGCTATTGGGCTAAAGAATCCCAGTCTTAGCTTTTTAGCCAAATGTTCCACTTTGGTTTATTTTTGTCAATCTTTGATAAATCTAAATATTGTTTTGATTTTTAAGAGTTAACTTTGATATTAGAATAAAAATCCTTCATTTCATAGTTCAAAACTTGTATCTTGTTACCTTTTGTTTCCATTTACAGCCATACATGTGATTCTTCAGCCAATTGGCGGAAATCAGCCAATTTGATTGGCAAAATATAGTTTTGGCCTCCTACATATCTGCCTTAAAAAAATCCCAACCGCTCTAAAATTTTCATTTCATTTAAAATTTCTACGATCTCTAGACGAAGATAATAGGAGGCGACGGCAATCTACCCAGTTTTAAAAGGGAGCATTCTTTGCTTGCTTGGTTTTGATTATAAATTTCAATTTGAAAAAGTAAAAAATAAAATAAAAGAGTTAGAGGAACCAAAATGATGAAAGTTAAAAATAAAAAAATATAATAAAATTTTTACTAAATGCATTTAATAGCACTTTTACCCGTCGAACCAACCAGTCACATCATGTCAAATATTTTCAGCCAAATTGTTTTGAAAGTAATCACATGTATGACAACATAAACTCTGCACTTTTTTTACTACAGTTTTGTCCCACATTATTATTATTATATATATATATTTTTTTTATATAGTTACAACAACGCTGCAAGCTCTCCCGATTCGTTCGGGAGACTCCCGAAAATCAATGCCTTCTCCCAAAATCTTCTAAATTTTCATCAAAACAATGAAATTCTACCCACAAAGTTATTTTTCAGTAATTTGAAATTGAAAAGAAAAATATACAGGACGATAATTACTGTTGCAAAAACTCCTATTTAACTTTTATTTGCCCAAAAATACAATAGGATGTTCCAGATTTTTCTGTGGTACCTTAATTTTTTGGAGTGTTTATTACTTATAAGAGTAAAGAAACTTGTCTCTTTTAAACCAGTTCAAGCTTTTGTTAAATTTGTTCATGCTTATACATAATTTATTATTCTCACTAGTTTTCATCTTTAAATGTTGGTAATTATGGCATAACCAACCAAAAGAACCCAATTATCATAACTAATCAACTGCTCATAGGTGCTTTCTTATTCAACTAAAATGTAACCACACCTGAATGATTTTGTAAAAATTGTTTTTATTTTCTAGTTTATGAACAAAATTTTGCTATTCGTAGGAAGAGAAATGACCGTGAAATTTTTTTTGGATCCTTTTATATCAATGTGTGCAAAAGCTGATTTTGAAATTCGAAAGGTGAGAGTAACACTTTTTTGCGTCTATTCTTTCATGAAACCTAATTTTGTCCAAATAACTAATCAAAGACATTTCAGGTCTGTGCAAGTAATTTTATAACCTATGCCCGTTTCGTAGGAGAGGGATTAACAGATTCTCCTTTGGTGAGTGCTTCTGTTTAGTGATCATAGATCCTTTTTTGTTTAATTTTCATTTTCATTTGGAAGTGTTAATAAAAAATAGCAGAAGGTTGTACTAGCTAGGGTAGGTTTTAGTTTTACTGAAAAAATTGATATTGAAGCTACAGAATATTTTTTTTAAATTATACTTGAAACTAAATCAATATAAAAACTTTTATGGTGTACTAGTTTTATTTATTTAATTGGCAATGACTAGCCCACTAATTGAGTGGCAAGTTGTATTTTTTGCAAGTAATTGCTGGGTTAGAGTTTATGCTGATTAATTTTAAAACTTCCAATAAGATTTAAATTGCAACATTAAGAGAAAATAGGGGGTATACAGTTTAGTATGAATGTTTTCCACTATACCACCTATTTCTTCTATTAATTTTTAATTTAAATTTTATTGCATGTTTCAGAATTAATCAGCATATAAAGATGTAATTAGATCAACTGAAAATTTTGACTGTTGTCATCTAGAAATAATTTATTTATTTCATACTTCTTGGTGCAAATCAAACTCGCAAAATAAGTCTTTAGTTTTAAAAATCATTTTTTATATTTTATTCACTGATGAAAAGGCTCCATTGTAGCCTTGAAATAGTTTTGCTGTATTTCTTGCTAATTTATGCTTTATTTGCATTGTCTTTTCCCTTTCTTATGACATGTATTAAAGATTGAAATTTAAGTAAATTTTCAGTGCTAGAAATTGCAAACATCAAATAGCCAATGAAGATGAACTCTCTTAGCTACAATAAGAGATAAGAGCCAATATTTAGAAAAGTGCCAATTTGAAGTTGGAGTTTTCTGATAAAAAATTTTTTTTGCAGAAAAAAATTAATATTGGATTCTAAGTCTAAATTGGGTCTAAATGCAAGAAAATAAAAGGGGGGAGGTCAAGGAAGTTATTTACCCCCTCCTTAGATTACTCACTTTTAAGCCGTTACAGATCTGATGAGTTACAGATCTGATGTTAATATGAGCTACATATTAGAGTTTATGCTTTCAGTCTTCGTTAACATCTCTAAAAATGATATCATTTCCTTGCATTTTTGATATAGGATTAAGATAATTATATTAAAATGTATATATTAGCTAAAAATCAAATTTCATTATAAAAAAGCATTTCTTGGAAATAAAAATGCGATAAGGTTTTTAGACAAAATAAATATTACCAAATCCAAGCTCATAAAGCATTTGTTTTGTTTTGAAACAACACACAACTTCAACTTTTTCAATACACAACTCTGCTGCTTGCTTTTCTTTAATTAGTTGCAGGAAATTTAATTTCTTGATCAGAAATTCAAATTTAGCATGCTAGTTATTATCTAGTTATTTAGCGAAGTTATGAAAAATTGAAGCACCAAAAAAATAAATAAATAAATAAATAAACTAATAATAATTAATTAACTTTATTTCTGCAGTGTCAATTTTTCTTATTTTTCTAACTTCTATTGTCAGGTCATACAAAGCACAAATGAAGCAATTGTACTAAAACTAATTGCTTTTCATTTTTTAAGAACAAAAATATTCAATATATATGGCTAAAACCTACGATTTTTGCTTTTTAATAATTCTGAAACGTGTGAATTAGTTCAGTAACATATTCGCTGTTTTTCAATGTTACCGCTCTGACTGTTACCGATCTGACAAACCGACAAAAATTATTTTTTTTATTTCCGAGTCGATAGCGCTAAACCAAAATCAAACACGTTTTTTTTTTCACATGTAATAAAGGACTATAGTTATATATACAATAATTTTTAAAATAATAAAAACTGCGCATTTTAACGCGTGTTACCGATCTGATGACTTAAATGACACACATTTTATAAAATCACTTTAAAAAATCTTACCTACAATTTTAGATGCAGAAATGCAAATTTTTAATTACGATGCGATAAAACATCCCACCAGGTACTCAGTATCACGTGGTATAGGTGCAGGATATGATTTTGGGAGCCTAAACATAGATCGAAAATTATTGCTACCGCTCTGACGGCGGAACTAGGGACACGCTTATTTCGCATCGGCTAGAAAATCAGGAATCTATTAAAACAAAAATGAAGTAAAATATTAACAAAGGGGTAAAAATAGAATCGTTTTTTGATCAAGTGCGTTTTTTTGGGAAGTTAGAAAGTGCGCATGACCTGTTTGCATGCTAAGCTTTGCTACTTGGGACACGTTACCGATCTGATTTTTGATTTTTGATGTATAAAACCAATATTTTAAGAAGAAAAAAAATTTTTTTTTTCTGATGTTATTAGATGAAATGAAAGCAAAACTTATCTTCTTTCTGGGGAAAATTATTTTTTAAACTAGTTATTGAAATACTAGTAAAAATTCACTTGGGACTCAAATTGGCACTTTTCTAAATATTAGCTCATAAATCATAAGAGTGAGCATTCCAAACCCTCTTATTCCTTATTGACTTTCTAATCCCTTCAATTTGCTGTACAATAAATGCACGTCCAATTCATTCTTCCTTTTTTGATGCAAATCCCGATTTGTGCAGCCAAACACAGGCAGTCAGATAAGGGACGTATGTTTTCTTCTACTTTGGGCCAATATGATACCTGCTTGCTGACTTTCACTCATTGTAAAAGTCTTAGAATTCAAACAAAAGAAAGTGGAAAGTAATTTCCAAACTATCTTAAACTGAAATATTCTATTGGTTTGCACATTTGGGTGGCAGAAATTGCCGCTGTTTTTCCAGGGAATTCAGAAGAATAGAAGAATCTTCATTTTGTTCATTGACAAAATACAGAGAACTTTTCTGAGAAATACCGTATGTTAGCAGTATCAATGATTTCAAACTTGAAGTAAGGTTTTTTTTTTCATTTTTTAAAATATGCTTTCCTATTTCGGGAGACAAAAGAAAAGAGTGATATATCCGAGTGAGTGATATAACGAGGGGCTACAGTATTTATTTTCTTTGCATTATAACTTATTACTAACTTAATGGATTTTTTTTTTGCTTCTGTACTTTGAGTATGCCTGCAACATGTATATGATTTGTTTTTCATTTTTAGCTTCTGTCCTTCATTGACCTTTGCAATGATCATGAGAATCAAGATGTGTGCATGCCTTGCATTGAAGTATTTGCAGAAATATCAAGATTAATCAGTATGAAAGTGCGAAAGGAACTCCTGACAAATGTTTTCATACATTTGGTTGAAAGTGAAAATGTTGCTGTAAGTTATTTTTTCTGTTACAGGCTTTTGGCCATGGTCAGATTTAGAAATTTTAGAACAGTACCTTGACTCATATGCATGGGTTTCCTTGTAAAGTACATTGAAAATCAATCATATTTTGGGGAAACAGTGTATGGTAATTTGCTATATGCTCTGTAAGTTTTGGTGATTCTTGGAACTCAAGGCCCATAGGCTGGACCACATGGTCTTAGTGGTAAACAGCAGGGCTGCGGAGTCGAAGGAAAAATGGTAGACTCAGACTCCGACTCTGGTTTCATATAAAATAAATTTTCCTCTAAGAAAAGAAAATAAATAAAAGTATTTACGAAACATCATTCTTTTTGTAGCCTGAAATTCTAAGAAGTATGAATGTAGCAATATTTGAATGTGCTATTTAAATGTATCCACTTCATTCGACATAACATTTTTGGCTATTGTAACACAGCCTGTTAAAATAAATGAATATATATTTATAAAGTAAATGAATCTTAGAAACTGTAACTGTCAATTAAAACATGTTAAAAAACAAACTAACTACAATAGACTACTTCTTTAAACATGAAGATTTTGAAATTGTTGAAAGAGGGGGACACCCAAAACCTAGTTTGTTTAAAGGGAAAAAACTCAATTGAAGCCCTGAGTTTTACCGAATAAAGAGACATAAGGCATCATTTAAAAATGGCTGTAATATTGTAAAAATGTCTCACTGTCTCCAAATTTTCCTAATCACCTGTGAAAATTTGCCGAATAAGAACTTTTTTGGGAAGTCACAGTGTCCTCCCATCAAGGGGGCCCCTGATAAAAGATTTGGAAATTATTTTGACTGAGGGCTGAATCACAGCACATAAATACACTCGATCTAGCTCAAAAGCAGGGACGTCATTTCGAAATTTTCCGGGGAGGGGGGGGGGGGCAAAGGGTGCATACACAATGTAAAATTTACCAAAAAGGCACAAACTACGCCCACTTTTTTGTCAATACATGTATTTCCCAAAGTCAGGGAGCCTGCCCCCGCCCCTAAATGATAGGCCTGTTTAGCATGAGAAAAAGTACTACATTACCTCTATTCTTTTTGGTTTTGTGCACTATTGTGATAAAAAAAAAAAATGTGAAATCTAATAATATCTATTTTTTAACTTAAAACAGGCATTTTTTTTACAAAGGTAGAGCATTATGTAAAACTAAGCAGTTAAGTATTAAAATAAGAGACTGGATAATATAAGAGATTGGAAAGTGCAAATTTAGTGCCTGTAATATATAATTGCTCTAGAATCCTTGAAAATAATTAAATAGGTCTTCGAAAAGATTCCTTGAAAAGTGCTTCAACTTTATTTCTTATTAAGTGTATAAACCATTAACTATCTGAATGACAATGATCTCATTGTCCTGTTGTCTAAATCCTTATACCATCTACTTTAAAAGATTTTTTTTTTCTATTGATCATTTTATGCTTAATTCAGTGCTTTGAAAATTTTATTACAGTTTTGAACTTATCTGCATTTGGTGAAACCTTTTTTTTAGTGATAAATACATTTTGAATGATAGATAATACATACCTGCCGACTCTTCCGTGTTTGAGCCTTTTTTATGGTCTTCCAGCTATAACATGAGATGTTGTCTTTCCCTTCTACATTTTAGATTTTTTTTCAAATCAAGAAATAATTTTCAAAAAATAGAAAAAATTAAACGTTGCAAAAATCCAGATTGACAATTGAGCTAATTATGACCTTGATTGCGCAATACTTGCCTGTCAGTTCATGCTGACCTCTCCGATCAGAGCTGTCCCTCCTTCTCTACTGGATCAAAAGAATCAAAACAGGTGGTGTCTTGTGCTCATGTGCTGTGTTTCATCTTCTAATTCACTTGAAGATGCCGAACGTTTGTAAATGAGGAACCAGTTTTATAATGAGATAAGAATGGATTTTTCTATTTTCAAGAAATTATTTTTTGGAAAAAGATAATGAATAGCAATTGCAAAAAGAAGCCATATCTGCAAATCTATCTTGAAGCTATTTTATCGTTTTAAGTACTACTGTAATTTAGTGGCGTTTTGCGGTTTCTAAAAATTGCTGAACACCAAAAACTATCGTCGAAGTGTTTGCTATGTTTATTCATATGCCGAGGTATTCTGTAACCCTGAACATTTGAAACATTTTAAATACAAATCAAACTAAACACTGCATTTTCGACATAACACACATTTATTAACTATGAACAAAATTAAAAACAGAAAACTAAAAGCAGTGCATTGCCGTTGCCGGCATATATGCAAGTCAGTGAGCAAAACATTTGACTTGCTTTTTATTAAATGCTTAAATTAAGCATCATTCAATTGTGTTGCCACTCACTCGGTGGCTGAACACAGTCGAAAGTTGAAATATATCCTAATTCGAACTTTAATATATGCAAAACATAATTGCCACACATGCTGTAATTGGACATTGCAATAAAACTTTTATTGTATTTTAATGACTATATGCACTCATTAGTTGTTTTAGCTGGCATATCATTTTAAAGGAACATTTCAGGTTATGGAATTGAAGCGGCATTAGGAAAATTTTTTATGAAATCAATTAATTTTTATCTTTTGCAAGTCATGTTTGAATCAATTATCTATTTAAAAATGCTCTTCATTTGACACAAAAAAATTAAAAAACATTTAAAGAGTCAACGCCTTGGGTAAATAACTGTTACTTACTGACATTTCTTTTAATTAACGCTCTCCACAAATTGAGTGTGATATGTTTGAATCCTTGTTTTTGTACACCTTTTTTTTTCCACTGCTGCTAAATCGTGATGCCTCTTCTCTTCAAAATCTTAGCTTTACTGTGCTGATAGTTAATTTAGTATGATAATTGAATTTAGTTAAAATAAAACTTAATAATTATTTGTCATTTTCTTTTCACACTGTCGGATACTTCTCTTCCCTCTAAATTTTTGCTCTCATTACTTTTAAACGTCTATCATTTTCATCTTAAGTTATGTTTCCATCAAAGTTAACTAATTAGTTTTTAAGCACTAATTTCTACAAAGAAGAAAAAGCAATTTAACTCACTGTTGCATTTTTTTTATTTTCAGGTAAGAAGGATTGCTTGTAAAGAACTTGGAAATTTCATTTCTACCTTTGCCACTTCATGTGATTATAAATTGGATCCTCCAAGATGGACTGAAAGCATTCATAAGCACCTAGAAAATCATGGACAAATCCCCGGTTTACTCAAACATTTTAATGCTTCTGAAGGGGTTTTCTTCACATGTAATAAAAGTTCTAGTGCCCCTGTTTTAGACACAGTGAACTGCAATTTGAATTTTCCGTTGTGTATAAATGAAAGTTTTAAAAGTAGAGAAACTAGTGGTTTCTTTTCAAATAAAATGCATGGAGTGCTCAAAGATGAACTTAATAAATGTAAACAGAAAGATTTAAATGAAAACTTGCCAAGTAACACAAACCTTACAGAAATTAAAAGTTCTTCAAGCAATATTTTAGACTCTGAAAATGCCTCAGCTACAATAACTAACGTTGTAAAAAACATGAGCTGTGTAAATGATGTAAACATGTTCAATAATTTCCAGTACTGGAAATATCCTCTGCCTGAAATAGAACTGGAAATGAAGGATAATTTACAAAATAATGACTTTTTGCCAAAAACTTCAGTCATCTCTCAATCGGTAGATTATGCAGATCATTCGGATTCTGTCCAAAATGCAAAGGATGCAAGGTGAGTATTTAATTTTTTACAACAAAAATATTAAGTTATATTCTTCTTTTCAAAAAAAAAAAAAAAAAGAAACTTACTGTCAGTGGCGTAGGAACTTTGTGAAAACAGGGGGAGCTCAGCTCAATGCCGGATCTTGGAGCTTTCGGAGTGGGGAGAAACACATTTTCCCCCTTTACACACAAACTCAAATATGGATTCATAAATATTCAAATAAACATTTTTTGCAAAAAGAAATTTTAAAAACATTACCAATATCTTTTTCTTAAGAAGGACGATAAGCTTAAATACTTTTAAATTGCTCAGAAAAAAGAAATCTTAAACTTCTCCCCTTAAAAAGTGTCCAAATGGTACATTTAAAAAATGACTAAAGACGATTCTTGGTGACTTTAGAGGATAGAACATTTTTTAAATTGAAGTCTTAAAATCGAATTATAGGCCACCTTTAGTTACGTTAGGGGCCGGAACTGGGGTAGCAAAATCATCCTTGGCAATTCTTCAAAATTGTAACTTGAAACTCACACTTTTAGACTATTAAATCAGGAATTTTGTAGGAAAAGCAAATCACATTTTTGAATACAGGTTTGAGGTAAAAAATATGCTACAAGAAGTTGCATAATTCAACCGCGACGAGATGGCCGGTGTCAATCAAATGAGAAAACGAGTCCATTCCTTAAAATATCTAGAATTTCTACCCATTCAAATTCCCCCATCAATTGTGAATCCCATTCCTCAATTTTCATCTGCGTATCACCCCTTCCTAAAAATGGACAATCCTGAAAAAAGGAGGAGTCATAGGCCATCTCTGCGAAGTTGAATTATACCAAGGAATTTTTTCCGGGGGAGCTGAGCTGGTCCCCGGTTCCTACGCCCCTGCTTACAGTTCCATTATGCAAGGACATTATTCTGTTTCTGGCTTCCGAAAGTAGCAGAATTTTGAATATTTATCAGTAGACGCCACCCCCCTCTCCCGCCAACTATTTAGCGGGCTCATATTTTAATGACTTCTCCAAAACCAGAAGCTGGATCTACCTCCAGTAGATTAAGAAAGGATTTTAGTACACATGTTCCTCCACCTCCCAAACATAAGCATTTATTGACAAACTTATACCCATGATCAGAAATAGAATTTTTTTTTTCTATGATAATTCCAGAGTGTCTCATCTATTCTGATACTCTGCAGAGATTCAAAGATAACAAGCTATTACAATCATTTTGCCCGTGATGTGCCGATGTGAAAAAGAAGACAAAATAAACTTAGAATCTGACCATCCAAAATGTATTCAATTGCTATTGCAGAATCAAGTGCTCCTGGTACTAATGAGATACTACATTCATTGATTATTTAGTTTAAAAAAATTTTGGGGCAGAACCTTATAATAAAAATAGTTTATGAAACTTTAAAAATTAATCATATTTAAAAATAACATCTCAGCTACGCTGCTACTGTTAGTTTCAAGTTGGTTTAGAATTTTTTGGAGAAAATTCAAAAACTTGAATCGGGTGAAATGGAGCAAAGACTGCCATTGTTAACATTATTGTAGTTGAAGAGAAAAGAAATTCAGCTGCTTATGAAGAAAATAGTCATTTTCAATAAAATCAAAAGTAATCATGTTCATATTTTCATTACGAATACTTTATTCATGTGTTCAAGTTTTTATCACAACCTCTGTAAGAGAGAGTGATGTCTGTTTTTATCCCCATTTCTTTCACTATACCATGCATCAACACTGTTGCACATCAGCTTCTCAGTAATAGATCTGCTCCTAGAGAGCTTCTCTCTGGTTACCAACTGTGTGAAAAAAAGATGTCCCTTGTTGACTAAGCGAGGTATTTTGCATGAAAAAAGTATTGGACCTAACGGCTAATCCCAAAAGTCTAGCTTAAACTAAGCTACGCATGCTTGAAGGATGCAAATAACAGCCAAAAAAGGATTTTTGATTCCAGATCAAAAAGATCATTATAAAGACGAAGTTTGCAAAGATATTAGCTTCTAAATGACATTCTCTTGTTCTGTTTGACCTAGGAATTGGCATAACTGGGTGCTTTGCATGAAAGTGCTTAAGAAGTTTAATTTAGGAATCACTTAAGTTTTTCACTTGATTCTGAAATTATTAGACTGGTTGCTTTATTTTTTTTTAAATAAGATTCACTTTGTATTGCCTCATTCTATAATGCAAATTTCAATATTATGCCTCTTTATCTTGTTGAATTGTGATGAAATGTTTGGTATTTTGTAGTAAACTTTTTTAAACAAGTATTTATACATCCCTTCAGAAATATTCTATATTGTATATGTTTTTTTTTTTTCTTCTCAATACTGTTATGTGTCTGAAAATCTGGATTTTTATATTTTCTTTTCTGTTTTTGTGCAAAAAATGACTTCACATATTTTTTTCTTTCTTTTTGAAAATTTCTAGTTTTCCAGTTTTTTTTTTTTCCATTTTTGACTTTCCTGCTTGTATATTTGCTGCTCACAAATAAAGTTTTTAAAAACAAATCGTCAAGGTTTGAATTTTTCCGTTTGAAATGTTTTGTTATTTCTCTTGTTGGAATACACATTTTAAGATTTGAGAAAAATATTCTTAAGTATAGGTATTTTATAAGCTGTATTAGTCAACAGAAAAACAAATGAACCAGTCTGTGAAAGTTCAAAGGCACTGATTGTTTTGCTTGATGCAATCCGTTCATAAACACAATTTTTTTTATGCTCCTATACAATTACTTACACAATTATAATACGTTAGAGGTTATTGTATAGCAAGTTTCTAGCATTTGTTTCTAGATTGCACGTCTGGTAATTTTTGAATTGCTATCCATATAAAAGCTAAAGAGCTAAAATACATAGTTATTTTCTTCACCCTCTTTTTTTTGGGGGGGGAGATCCTGGGCCTTTTAGGGTGATCATGGGGGGGGGGGGGCACTTTGAAGCTTTTGAAAGCAAAGTACCCTATAAAACGCAGTTATATACCATTTTTGTTTCTGTTTAAAGAAGGGATGGGGTAAGGGTCCCTTCATCAAAAAATTTTTGAAATTGATTTGTACAAACACTTATAGGCTCTATCTTGGATAACAATACATAAAAAAAATAGTTTCAAAAACTTTCCCCTGAAAAATTTTAAATTGAAGTACAAAAACAGTATTTTTGACAAGTTTCATAGATGTTTGAAATGGGAATCAAGAGGAACTCCCCAGAATTCTTTAAAAATTAAAGCCAAAAAATACACAATAGTAAGTTGCCTTCTATGAGGGAGAGTAGTATTCAGAGATTCTCCCCTAGACTTTTTTTGAAATCCTAGTCCTAAAAATGCAATTTTCGATGTTCTTTAATTATGTGGAGGGGGACAGCAGTCACTCTCCTGGATTTTTCTTTTTCGAAATTAAAACCTTATAACACCATTTTTTGGCTAGTTTTGGCTGAAGTTAAGGGGCAGGATTTAGTTTGGGACTCTTCCCTGGAAAACGTAATTACAGGCCATTTTGATAAAGTCGGAGTAGGATTTGGTGTGCAGAGACTCTCTCCAAGAAATAATTCAAAATTGTTTCAAAATATAAATTTTAGACATGTTTAGGTTGTTAGGAAGCAAATCGAAATATTTCTTTCATTGAAATTTGAAGAGCTAGTTCTTCAACCAAACTTATAGATTATCTTAGAAGATGTTAGAGGGAGGGGAGAGTGGTTTTGGTCTGGGAGGAAGGGTGATTGACGCAGTCCTGTAGTTCCTTGTTTGGATTCGCCACTTCGCTCGAGTACTGATGCTACTCAAAACTGCTCTTGCTTTATAGTAGTTTTTAAATTTTCTATAATATATCTTTTAAATCTAGGGATAATGCTGCAATTCGATAAGAATGAGGTCTTGACCCACAGGTAGGGAACCACAGAGTTAGATAATATCACTTGTCTTAATGAACATTTTTTGCAGTTTTATTTTTAGCAAGTCGTGCTCTGGACATTAGGGTGAGTCGAAAAAATCGATTTTTTTATTTCGAAATAGCATTACCTCTCAAAAGTTGTGGTTTAGTATCCTTAATTTGGGAAAAATAATAAAAAAATTCCAAGTTGACGTTTTCGGTTCGCGCATGAGGCTCAAAGTTGGAAAAAATATGTTAAAAATGGAAATTTTCAAAAAGAAAAAAGAAAAAAAAAATGTTACTTTTTATAATTCAACTGCAATAAGCTGTAAATATTTTGTGCATTTTTAATAAAAAAAAATATTTTATAGCTTTTTCATACGATCTTTAGTTTGCACATCAGCCTTAAATTGGGCTAAAATCGCCTACAATGTCAAATTTACGTGTTTAGTATACAATGATACATATGAGACATATTTACATTTTAAAAATATTTTAAAAAGTTCTAAATTTGTTGAATATAATCTTTTATTACTGTACTATACGTACACGTATAGTTAAACACATATTTATATGCATGTAATAGCATTTTAATAGCGAATTAGTCATTTTAACTATTTTTTGTGACCTTAAGATGTCGCAGATGTGTTGGGTACTGTTTTAAATTGAGATTTGCAGTCAAATGATGGCATAGTTGACCTTGAGAGCAAAGTTGCCTTTATGAAGCCATCCCTGTTCTCTTCTCCGCATACTTTAGTACAAGATTCTGTTACGAGCTTTACAATTCTTTCGACACTTTGTGTATGACAAGGAAATTTAGTTAACTCGAACTCTGGGAAAACATTAGTATTTACGAGCTCTTCTAGACTTTCCGTTGGCACATTGCTCATTATTGGAGGAGGTGTAAGTTGGCACTTGGACCAATCAATGAGTTCAATGTAATTTGAAGCTGCGAAATTTATGGTCGGTGGTTGAAAAGTTCGCACCGATTTCCCTTTTGATTCTTGTTTTCTTGCTTTTAGCAATCTTTGAAAAGCTAGCTGTCTTACGTGCACTCTCTCATCAAGTACCATTGAAATTAGAAGATTTTCGGGATGACAAAAATACGCATTCCTCTGAATGACAGGATCAATTATTTCACGTACTCTGTCAGGCAATTCTCTTGTCTTCTGTACTAATTTAAACACGTTAACTGCTCCAAACTCTACAGAGGGATGCATTTTAATTTCAAACCATACTGGAGCGTATATTTTCATAATATAGCCAACCAGCAATTTAATTTCGTCAGAAGGCTTTACTTCAGAAATATATAGTCTTAATATTCTATTTGCACAAGTTAACCACCTAGAGTTACAAAGAGGACCAGGATCTTTCACAGCTAGATCTGGTGCACACTTTCCTGTCTTGACTGCTCGATAAATGTTAAGTAAATACTGTTGGTCCTTGCTTAAGTCAGTTTTTGTCACATTTATATCCTCACTATTAATAATTTTAAAATTTACAACAGGGAGTTTTTCACAGTTAGTCAACTTCTTGCCAATTTTCCCAGAGAAACTTGTGGGCCCTGTAGTATCACCATCTACACTTTCAAGCAAATGTCGAAACGGAAGCTCGTTGAAATGTAATAAGCATATGAGCCATTGTAAAGGACGGCCAAGTTTAAGCTCAAGGTTACGAATCACACCATTTTTCCATCCTGTGTTTGTCGCTGTACCGTCACACCCAACTGCAACAAGTTGAGCGTAATCAAAATTATTGTTTTCTAAATAACAAAAGATGCTATTAGCTATTTCACTTCCCGTGGCCTTTGGAGGTGTCAAATGTCCCAGATACTTTCCACCAGGTTCTTGGACCAAGCTGATATGCTCCTCTTTCTTTAGTCTACGATACATTTTGTTACTGTTCTTTTCCTGATAATAAGTGTTATCTTTTCTCCCGTCAAAGTACAGACCATGTAATTTTCCATTTGGATAGTCTGACTGTAAAGAATATCGAATTTTTTGTTTTTCTCGCCTGATCTTACTCTGATCTATTACTAGAGACATATCTCTTTCATTTATCATACCTACATCTTGCAAAACACCGGAAGCAATAGCAGCAGTTGCTCTTTGGGATATCCCATATCTATCGCTTATTAATGCTGTTGCAGGAAGCGTAATTCGCATTTGCGATGATGACCGCGAACTGTCACATTTTGCTTCGATGCTCTCAAACTGGCTATTTTGTGAAGAATTTATAAGAGTATCTTTTTTGCAAGCTGCAATAGCAAGTTCAGCAATCTCGTTTTTCTTTTCACTTTGCTTTCTTTTATTTCTTTTTGCAATCTTATTAGTTACTACTTTATCCAAAGGGCCAATATACTTTAAACGGTCATTTCGTTGGTCGTACAGAAATTCTCTCTCAATAATAGGAGTCTTTTTTGATTTATCACATTTACAATCCATAACTACTGTACATCTACAAGAGATTGGCTTTTTAGCACAAGAACACGAAAAATTCATTGCACACTTGCAAGAAGCAACGTCAAAAATTTTAGACTTCGCTTCATTAACAAAGTGATTGAGTTTTGTCTTGAAGTTCAATTTATCTTTATCACGACTAAATGACTTTCTCAAAGTGTAGTACTTATTATGGTAATCCTTTATCAATTTTTACAATACGTACATGACTGACCGTTGGTATAGAAGCTTTGCAGTAAATTTCTTCTATTTGAGCAGCTATGCAATCTGAAATCCTTGAAAAAGGTTCGCCTTTTACAGATTGCGATTTTTCTTCAAAGCAAGCTAACAACACATCTGCACATGTGGGTAAAACACTTTGACTTAACCCTTTCGGTGCACCAAAAAACGGACAAACAATTAAACGTTTAGAATTTTTCCGGGGTTCCATTATGTGTTATTCAGCCAACGGAGAACAGTATAACAAAACTTGAGCATAAAAATACTATAAAGTTACGAAAAAACTCACCCAACGCTAAACACGCTGCACTTTTTGATTCACTTTCAGTTGCTAATTAAAGATGCTGTTTGTTTGGCGGGTCTAGCTGACTAAATGACAACCAAAGGGAGTGCAGACTGCATGGACTTTGAACTGTCTCCTAGAATATGCGTAATGTCTAGACAAGTCGGCTGTAGAATAAAAATATACCGGCACAGCGCCAACATAGTGCGTTCTGGTTCAGTTTTTGACACATTTTTTTTTCATATTTTGAGCCTTATGACCATAACAGAATGTATCTTCTGAAAGTTATATATAATTTGTTGGGTTCAAATTATGTTATCTACTAACAATTTAAAGCAGATTCGATAGAAAAAATTACTTTTTATTTTTATAATTATTTTTTTTTTTTAATTTCCATTTCTAGCATATATTTTCCAACTTTGAGCCTCATGCGCGAACAGAAGGAGTCTACTTAGATTTTTTTTTTTTTTTTTTTCCAAATTTTGGATACCAAATCACAATTTTTCAGAGGTAATGCGATTTCGAAAGAAAAACTCGATAGTTTCGAAATTTGACATTGTAGGCGATTTTAGCCCAATTTAAGGCTGATGTGCAAACTAAAGATCGTATGTAAAAGCTATAAAACATTTTTTTTTATTAAAAATGCACAAAATATTTACAGCTTATTGCAGTTGCATTATAAAAAGTAACAATTTTTTTTTTCTTTTTGAAAATTTCCATTTTTAACATATTTTTTCCAACTTTGAGCCTCATGCGCGAACCGAAGACGTCAACTTAGAATTTTTTTTTTATTTTTCCCAAGTTGTGGATACTAAACCACAACTTTTGAGAGGTAATGCTATTTCGAAATAAAAAAATCGATTTTTTCGACTCACCCTACTGGACATGGACATATGGCTTGTAGCTGTAGGTCTAAAATCAACTTTAGAAGTCTATCAAACTCCCCGCTCATGTTAGGGCACAGTTATAGCAGTCTTTTTTAAGTTCTGAATAAGCAGGTCTAGGTGTACGAGAATATCTCTTAATATATTCAATAGGGGGTCTTGGCTTTGATATCTGAAGTTTCATAAAAACCCACCAATTCCTCGAAATGTTCAGTTTTCTTAGACATTCCTCGAGCAAAAGCAGTCGTCACTACCTATAAAAACAGATTCGTTCACAAAAATTATGGGGGAGTGATCTTTCACAAGTCCCATAAAGTCGACGATAGTTTTTCTTCATGTAGAACAAAAATTGGGAAAATTTTGTTCCAGTATTTGCGATTTTATTCCCAATTAAATTATACAAAGCTAAAAATGAAGTACACAGGTTTCTCTTTGAGTATATCAGTATCTTTCTTCATTTCTTAAGATAAGCAGCAAGTAATTGTTAAACTTTCTGTAAAAAAAAGTCTAATTTTGATTAAGAGAATATTGCTTATAATATTTCCCATTATCAAAAGAAGTTTAATTACCAAATCAAACCTCTTAAAAACAATTCACAACTTATTCAATGTGATTTATTAAGGGTAAGTTTGCAACAAAATTTTACTAATCAACTTATCATTTCCCATGGGTTCACATTTTTACTAAGCAACTAAAACAGACAGGAAAGTCATTGGTAGGATTACATATAGGATTATTAATATATTTTAATAAATATATTGTGAATTTTCCAGAGTAGGACTAAAAAGGCATCAAGTAGCAAATAATGCTATCTTGGTTATGTCAATAAAATTGATAAAGTTTTTAAAATCCTTAAACATTTTCCAAACTTTTCTAAACCTTTCCAGGGAATATCAGGGGATTTCTTCCCTAGCTTTTGTTTCCACCAGGGCTAACCCAAAATGGCAGAATACTCAGCTCAAGGAATATGAATTGATCTTTGTATATTTAAAACAGAAACTTTGAATGTTTGTACGGGGTAAACTCAGAAACTACCAGACCAACCTCATTCCAATTTTTACAGTAAGAGGTTAGCTCAAGGAAGGTTGTTAGACCTTGTCGAAAAAATTGGATGAATAGTACTTTTTTTTATTTGAAACCTAACTTTTAGACCTAAAAATGGGCTCTACCTAGCGAAATAATTATTGTATTGTCTCGATTTTGGTTTCATTGAAAAGCTTGGAAAAAATCCTTTTATAGAACATGTTCTACATACGGTCCTGGGAAGAAAACCTTGAAAATTCAAGATTAACATACTCATAGGTGTTTTAAGTTTGGAAAAATCAATTTTTAAGTCTATTTTTGAACCATTGTCAATTTTGTTAAAACGTGGGAAAATCAATTTTAATTTTGACAATTCAAATCTTCCACGCGCGGTACTAGTATTTTTTTCAGAGTGAATTCAGACAAGGCTTTACTCAGTAAACCTCCTCTAGGGGCTTTTATTGAGATTCGAAAAATGCTGAGCTTTTTCTTTTTCTGACAAATCCATCAAATAGAAGAAGTTTACTTTCAGGTCCACAGGTAGATTTTAAATTGAAACAGAAATAACTAAGTAAAAACATATCACAAACTTTTTTCCTATAAATCATGAAAAGTATTTTTAAGTCATCAAGTTGGAATGTTATCTTATCTAAACTAATTATACATGTATTGGAGGGACAAAAATTGAATTTCTCTAATGAAACTCCAAATTATACAAACTGATAAAATGTGAGTGTGCACATATGCTCACATCTAATAAGGAAAGCCTTCAGGTGTTTCAATAAAATCAATATTGTAATGCACTTTTCCAAATTTACCACGCACAAAAAATTCAGAAGGTTGCAGTGACCTCCCATCGGTGCCCAAATAAAAAGTAAAAAAAGCAAGCAGTAGTTTGATATACAATGTTTGAATAGAGAATATTACAATTCTTGAAAAAACCCGGGTTTTTCATCAAAAACCTAGGGAAAAAAACAAAGGTTTTTGACCCATGTTTTTCAAACCCTGATAGAAACAGTTAATAATCATGTAATGTTGAATGTCAAGATCCATTTAGAAAGGGTAACAAAAGCTTACTTTTTGAAGGTAAAAAAATGTTTATTTTCATTGGAAAAATTATGAAGTTTGTATTTAAAAAGGAAAAGTTTCATGTTGTGAAAAATTTTATGTATAAAGTTTTAGTGTCTGAGTATAAAATTCCGTTTATTTTGGTATATTTCCAGCGATGTGGACACACAGCTTAACGACCAAGCGCAAAAGTTTCGATCCAGAAGTATGTACTATATGGTAACTGTTGATCTTCTTCTCACTCTTATTTTTGATTTATAGCAAGCGTATTCAGATACTTATCTACAGTCAATTTTCTCTATTCTACAATAATTGAGACTAGGGTTGGTCACATTGCCGGTAAAATGGTATTTTTGAGGAGACAGTGGAAAAAATGTAGTGAAACCTTATGAAAATGGAAAAAACTGGGGAAAATGGCTGGATATCAAAAAATTTACTAAAAACAGTATAATTTTGCACATAATACAATTGTGTCAGAATTGAATCAGGATATAATTTAATATTTTATTGATATGGGATAATTAGGATATTTTTAAATAATTCTCAAAGGAAAAAAAACTTGAAATAAATTGGAAAAATGTATTCTTATGTAGAAAATCCAATTGAATCTATTTCGAAAAGGGAATATCTCTAAAATTTAAAATTTTTCAGGGGAGCAAAAAAACTAACTTATAAAAAACGAAGAAGCTTAAAAGGGCTAATTATTGCAATTATAGAACTGCAGAGATGTTCCATTTTCACAAGAATAACATGTTTATACGTTAATAACAGAATGCCATTAAAAAATTTGATTTTGAAAAAAAACCGAGATGTTACCTTTTCGAAATAATCGATTCAATTGAATTTGATGCAAGCATATTGTTTTAGGAAATTATTTTCTCTTTTAGTTACCTATAGTTTATAAGAAAAGCAGTCGAAAACTTTGTACAATTAATGAAGTTAAAAATGCAAGACATGTCCAAAAGTACAAATAAAATGTTTAAAAAGAGTTAAAAAACTATTTTCTAACTCTTTTTAAGCATTTTATTTGTACTTTTGGACACGTTGTCTTGCATTTTTAACTCAGGGTTGCCACGCCCCAGGGAAACCTGAAAAAACAGGGAAAATACAGGGAATTGAACAATCAACAGAAAAACAGGGAAAATACAGGGAATTTTGAAAATTTCTTCAAAAATCTGGAAAGTGCAGGGAATTTTATTTTTTTTCAAAAGTTCAAGTTGTTAAAATGAATTTGAAAATATGTAAACTACCAATGAATAAATTTATGCGCAAATGAATAAAATAAAAACAATAAACAAAATAAAATAAATAGTAATTTTACTTCACAGTTTTTTTTTTTCACTAAGTCTATTTATTTATTAGTAAATATTTAATTGTGTATTATAGAAGCAAAAAATATTTATTACTTAGTTTGAAATGCCTTTTAAAGCTTACGCTAATTTAATTAGAGAGTACAGGGTTGCCACAGGATACTTAAATGCTACTTTTTGCTACTTTTTTGGACACAAGGCGACTTTAGCTACTTTTTTATGCTAAAACAGGCCAAAAAGCTACTTTTTTTCACTGAATCTGCTTTTTTGGAGACTTTTTTCCCCCTGATGTAAGTTTTCTTTTGAAACACCTGGAGATTTTCTTTCACCCAAGGTTTTAAATAATTTTCATTTCAAGAATAAAACCTTTCCTAAATAAGCGTCATGGGCTGCACCGATCCACTGCATCCAATCAACAAGTTGGGCATGGCTTAAGTGATGCGAAAACAAAACTCAATCTTGTATGGAATTAATTTGTATTCTTCGTACATTACTGATATCTACGCTTTTCCAGAAGCTGAAACCTTATACAGTGTGATGCAAAAGAGTAGACAAAATGCAAATATATGAATAAAAAGAAAACTATTCAATGAATAAAAAGAAAACTATTCAGCAAAATGCTTTCAAATTTCTGCTGCAGGTTGACAATATTGTCCCAAATACGTGTGTGGAGTTTTTAAAAAAATAACCGAAACAAAAATCGGAAATTACAAAAACCCTTTTTTTTTTTGCTTTTTTTGCTGTTGCAAAAGTTTAGACAAAAGTCAAATTTCATGCAACTTGAAAGGTAATTGTTGGAGGAAAGGTGGGACTTTTTGCTTCGACTTTAAGGTGCAGAGATTGCTGAATGAATAATAAAACTTCTATATCTCTGTAGTTCTCGTGTAAAGAAGAAGAGAAAGTTCGGAAGCCAAAATTTGGAAATGAATCCACTTTGCTGATTTTTCGTCTTTTAAATTGGCCCTAGTATGATAGTACATTGTTTTTTACTTCGTGGAGAGCAAATTCAGACATGTGTATTTATCAAAAAGGCCAAGAAAAATTATATTTCTTAAGGATGAAGGAATTGTAAAAACTGCTCAAACTGGCGATTCACCCCTTAATCCTACAAGACTTCTACTTGGGTCAAAAACAGCATGTGACAGCTAAGTAGACAAACAACTGAATCGAAATGCCCCCCCCCCCCAAAAAAAAAAAAAAAAAGAATTGTGCTTGAGCCTCTTCGGAAACTGTCCCAACTAAGCCAGATTTTAATGGTAAAAGTAGCACAGCTTATGCTCATCAAATATTTTCTCTAGTCAAGCTAATAGAATTATAATTCATCTAAGCCAGCCAAATTTTAATAATTTTCATCAGAGAAAGAAACATTCATTTTTAGTCACATTTAGCCTCATGGTAATAGTGAAGTTCAATATCCAGGATAGCTCTATCGGAAGATAAATCTTTGATGTCAGAACGTGTATTGAATGACAGGCTTATTATAAGATGCTCTGAAGCGCCATTCTACAGTTGCACAATTACAAATTGATAAGGAACTTTTAAATTTAGCTTATGGTGCATGCAAATCATACCAGTTCTACCTCGAAGACCAGAAGAAAGAGAAGGAAGAGCAATTGTGAGATTAGAAAACGAAAATGAAGAAAATTTGAAACAAAGAAAAATAGAAAAAAAAAAGCTGTCAAGCTTGAAGGGATCTGTTAAAAATTTAGAAGAAAAAGTCAAATTAGTAAATAGAGAGAGAACCGAAACTCAAAAATCAGCTGATGTACTTTTTAAACAGACAAACCAGAGGCTAAAATCAGCTATTGAAGCAAAAGACATTGAAAGTATTAGAATAGCTCAGCTGTATAAAGTTGAGGAATAGGGAAAGAGAGCATGAAGATGAAGAAAATAAATTAAATTTCTTAGTGAACAAAAGGAAAACTACTTTGATAGAATCATTTTTCTGTAAAAAACCAATAACATAGATTTTCGGAGCAATTTTTCTGTATTTATATGAGTATATTATTATTTTTTCTTTTGAATGACAGTCGTCTTGTAAAGCAAGCAACCTCGATTGTACTCTTTTGTTGTTTTTTTTTTCCTCATTTGTACCTTTAATCTGATGCATTAGTTCAAAATATGTCTATTTTCTGAACTTGTTTTAAAGAATTACTCATGATTCAGTTTAGCTTGTCACATGTTTCTATTCAGCTTCTTTGCACCTTTTTTTTTTTTTTTTTCGTGGCTACTTTTTTTGCAACTTTTTTTTATTTTGAAGGCAACTTTTTTGCAACTTTTTTAGTATTTTTAGGCGACTTTTGCTATTTTTTTGTAACATTTTTCCTGTGGCAACCCTGGAGAGTATGAGATTAGTCATCAATCCGTTCTATGATTTCAGTTTTAATGATTTATGCTTCCCCCCCCCCCCTATGTTTTTATTTAGTTAGTTTTTTTTTCTGTGCCAGGATATTAATATTCACAAAGAATACCAGTGTTCGCTTGTTCAAATACTGCATATTCATGCAGGGAAAACACAGGGAATTTTTCTCCCGGAATTGAGTGGCAACCCTGTAACTTCTTTACCTATAGTTTGATACAAGTTAAAATGTTTCATGTCTTGTCGTCTCAGAGCTAAAATAAGACTTAAGTTTTGAAGCAATAATAAGATTGCTAAGGCTGTCATTTAGGAAGGTTAGGAGGGGCAACTGCCTTCCCCCTGGCTTTGAGAAAATATTACACATTGTTACAAGTCTGTCACACCTTCAAACTTTCTTAAACGACGATTCCAATCTTAATAAAAACACAACAAATTTATTTACAACTTTTTAAAATTATGTACAAGAGAGCAGGAGTAACAATTGCTAAACATGCATCAATTAAGCAAATATCTAATATCACCGTTCACTTAACTGTACAACAAATAATTAAATCCAACATGCGGAAAGCAGTAATTCAAAATTACAGCGCAAGAGAGCAGGAGTAACAATTGCCAAACATGCATCAATTAAGCAAATATCTAATATCACAGTTCACTTAACTGTACAACAAATAATTAAATCCAACATGCGGGAAGCAGTAATTCAAAATTACAGCGCAAAGACACATTCGCAAAGTGAATAATATAAAGAGTACAGAACTGTAATTCAAAATCAAGTGCAAAGGCTTCCCAGCACAGCAGCTAATACAAGCCGTGACTAGCTAAAAAGAATGTGTCACTCCCTATTTATGTTCCTCAAGGACGTTTAAAAATCTTTCGAGTGATTTCTCATTCAAGAATTTTCTTTTGGGAACCATATGCAAAATGCAAACGTGAGAAAGGGGTTTTCCATTCAAGACCAATTACAATTAATAAGTTTTGTCCATTAATAAGTTAAACTCCGCTACAGTGGGTAGCTTCTTGATCTGGAATGAGATATGCTTCGGTCATTTGGTGAAATAGTCGAGGGAAACAATGTATTTGCTCCCAGCAGAGGTTATTGATAGAAGACCTAGGATGTTGATCCCGATTCGTTCAAATGAGCTCCAACATTGTAAAGATGTAGCTCACCTCGACTTCTTTTCTTCGGTCCTTTACGGGCAGCACAGGCGTCACAAGAATGGCACCACTTATCCACGTCATCTTTCGCCTTGTTCCAAAAGAAGCGCTCTCGAACCTTAATGAGAGTTTTCAAGATACCCAAATGTCCTTCAGTCAAACTAAAAAGGTCTGAACTTTTTGATCGAGGAAGTAGTAACTGCCAGTTAGATGTTTTAGCATAGTCAGATTCCCATTTTCAATACAGGACACCATTTCTTAAATGGAGCGAGTTCCATAGAGCCCAGTAGCTTTTCATTGCAGGACTGTAGATGGAAATGTTCTTCCAGCTAGGTTGCCAACTGTTCTTAGCCATAAACTCTATGATTGGTAATGATTGGATCTTCAATTTGACCTTCCATTACCCCTGGAATTCATCTATGGCAGCTGTCACCTCCTTATTTTTGCAATCATTGTGTGTTACCCATTTAAGAACGAATAAAATATCTTGATCACCTTTAGTTTTTACGTAAAATAACTGCATTGCCTGCGTACATGCCAGTGGCGGCTCGTGCCTTAATTTAGTGGGTGGGCCAGCAATTATATCTTTCCCCACCAATGCTTACACAGATAAAATGAAGGAAACAACAGTTAGTAAACTAATGCTGAGCGTCTTAAAATAATATTTAATTTAATTAATACAAATTTGCATTGCAAAATTATCTCACATTTGATTTGATACATAAGTTTTATATTTTAAATGTTACACCAGCCTTAGGCAATCAATGTAATACTAATAACAATGTTTTCTACAGACGACCGACTTTCTATAGGTCACTAATGTTTCTCTCATAATTTTGCCATTTTCGGACAGTGAGAGTATTCATCACATCAAAAGTGTCACGCCTCAATGCAGCGCACCTCCTCAAACATTACGGGACTACACTCAAAAAGAAAAAGAAAATTTCTACCTAAAAACACCCCCTCTCTCCCCCTAAAAATTTCGACAATCTGCACCATGACTTTCTGAAAGCCTCCATCAAATTAAGGAACTCATAATGTAAATGAATAGATCTAGGCATGCTTACATTTTTCTTTTTTTTTTTAAAATTTGGATACAAATGTTGCAATTTTAGTTCATGAAAAAACAAATCCTAACGGTGTTAGAATTTCAAAATGTCACTTTTATAGCTATGGTATTTTCATTAACTTTCAAGTTTAATGCATGTATATGTTTTTAAATAAATTGGAATACACTGGGGTCCCACCCCAGTTATGGTCCCACTCGCTTACCTATGTCGTACTCAAGCTAGTAATGAGATGAATCGAATTATTTTCAAGAAATACACAAAGTGTACATAACAATATTAAAACACTTATTTTTCTTACAATATAATCAAAATTAAAGAATCTTGACTACCGGTTCGAATTACATTAAAATTAAAACACGGATAACTGACTAATTTAATAATTAAATTTTAAGGGTTAAAGGTTATTACCAGCTAAGCAAATATTCTGATAAACATAATTATTATGTTTATCAGAATATTTGCTTAACTGGTAATAACCTTTTCGGATACATGATTTGACTGACAGTCATAGTAATGTGTTATATGTTAGAAATAAAAAATCTTGCAGAACGCCTAGTTTTTCCCAACCATTAGGTACCGTTATTAAACTTTGATATAAATTATTAATTTAACTAGATTGCTTTTAAACAATATTTAATATTTCATATATTATAAACCTTCAGGAAAATAAAATTGCAAAATATAGTTTTTAAATGTTGCAAAATTTTATGTCCACGTGTTTCTTGAATTATGGATCAATTTGTAAAATAATAAGAATTTACAAAATAAATGTATTCATTTATACATTTTAAGCTGAATATAGTTTTTATATACAGTAGACTTTGATCCACTCAATATTTTTATGAACGTTCAATGTTATAAGTTTTGTTTTTTCTGGTTACTGCTTTAGTGTATTTGTAGTAGAAGGTTAATGTTACGTGTCATAAGATATAAGAAAAAATGCGCAGTAGCAAACTTTTTATTCAACATCTAAGTGTTTTTTCGGACATTAAAATCCCTTTGAGTGTGATAATATTAGTTGTAGGGATGATCATCCAAGGGCAGACTACTTCATTGATATTTTGGGGGGGGGGGGGGTTAGCCTCTCTTTAGTCCTGGATATAAATGCAGTCATGATTCGGCTAAATAAATGTAGCTTAAGAATACTTATCACTTCTCCAAGCATTTATAATGTCACACCCGGCAGGATGACAAATTCCTAGAGTTCATACAATACTTACAGACTTTTTAATACATTAACACAACACTGCAACAAATGAGCTTAAATTCAAACTAATACCAAGAAAATGGCAAACGCTCTACAAGTTAAAAATAAAGTCTTCATACAAAAATTTTGAGAATAAGAATCTCAAACGCAAATTAATAAATAAAATATGCATGCATTGTATTATAAATAGGTGAGGGGGGGGGGGTAATGAAACTGACAATCTCTATGCCTGTTAGTAATAGGTGTTGAAAATTAAAAACGAAAGACTAAAAAAAAGAAGACGTGTTATAAAAATCAATAAAAGAAAAACGAGGAGCGCGGAATGAAAAGCAAGTTTTCTCCCTAACACGGGCCAGACATTCCCTGCTCCTATGTAACCAGTGAGGGACACTTCCCTCTCCACCGCTTTGGTTAGGGACAAAGGGAAATTTTGGGCCAGATAAAAAGTGCCCACTTGTCGATTGTTACAATGGGGTGTCATCTCACTGCTCTTCTTAATTCAGCCATTGCGATTGGCTAAAATCGGGGGGCTTGGCGTGGGCCGCTTTGATCTAGAGAACCTAAAGCCGTGCGAATGCGAAGGGCTTAGGTGCGAAGCGCTAAAATTGATGGAGTTGGAAAACTTTTTGTGCTGTATTAGCGATGTGGAGGTCTGGGGGGAGCTGAAGGTTTAAAATATATTGTATGCCTCATGTTTTGTTTTGTTTTTTTGGTTGAAATACAAAACGATTATGTTTTATTAGGCATTTTTTTCCTTCCAATTTTTCTGGGTGGGCCCGGCCCATAGTGAGAAGCCGCCCCTTGTACATGAACATAAATATATAAATATATGTAGGTTATGGGATACATGGGGTTGTAGTTTTTTTTTTATTTGGTTGAAAAGGGATTGCGATATAAAAAAGGTTAGAAACCACTGCTCTAAATGCCATCTAACAAGTGTATGAAGCACCCACAACCAATTAAAGGATTTGATCTGTTGCACTTTTCTTTCAATTTACTCATTGCATAGTACATATGCCCGTAGCAAACTGCTTGCTGTTAAAAATTTGGATGAGTAAAAAAAAAATCTCGACAATGCAGTTAAAATCTTTGTTGTTGTCTTGTGCCAGCCAGGCTGGCAATTTGGGGTGCGCTGCTTCGCTTTTGAAACTGTACCGTAATTTGGTGTGAAGTCCGTCATCCACAGTACATGCATGCCATAGGCACCCGTTGATAGAGTAGGCAACCTTTCACAGCACAACAACACATTCACACAAAGAAAGGACAGGAGAGAGAAAGCACATCCATGCCCAAGCCGGGAATCGAACCTGGGACCACACCATCCGTGGCAGACTGCTCTGACCACTAGACAAGGTGGCCGGCAGCAAAAATCTTTAAATATATTAATTAAAGGTCTAAAAAACTGAAGGAAAAGAAAACATCGAAACTGCTTGTTATGTGTGATGAAATGGGCAGTCAACATAAACAGCTTCTCAGTAGTTGTGCAAAAGTGTTAACAAGATTGTTGCTCATTTCGTAGTTTTCCTTATGAATGGAGATTTTGATATAAAGCTTACTACATGTATCGAATCTGCAAGGTACACCTATATTTTTCCTACAATAACACCTACATTCGTCAAACATCAATTAGATTTTTATTTTTCGTCAGATTTTTACTTGCATATTAATACTAAGGGTGCTTCTAAGTTTTTTTTCTAAAAATTGGTAGTCCATCCACGCACCTAAAAATGTTGGGAACCGCTGTATTACATACCTGTAATTCTTTCTTATTTAGTGCATGGCTTGATCAAAGTGAAAAACCTACTTTTTTTTCTATCTTTGCCCCCCTTTTTTTCTTTTTGTTCATGCAATATCTGCCTAAGTATTATTTGGATAAGACTAATAGAAAATAATTTTTTTTTTTCAATGCCCTAAAATAAAAGTCTAAAAGTGGAATAATACTGCTCTGACTCAGGCAAAAAACAGGACTCTTACCACTTTAAAAAGAAAAAAGACCATTATTCTGAAACATTTCTTTGTTTCTTATTACTATAGCTATTGCCACTGCTGTCTTCGAACTTTCTCTCACTGCACTGATACAGTAACTGTCATGTATTTAAGCTGGGTTGCATCTGATCATAATTGTTATTACTGTTATCTATTTTGTGTTCTTGCTCAATTGCTTTTTTATTGTTTCTTACTAATTTTGTTGCAGGTTACATGATGATAAATCAGCGACTTCACATGAATATAAGAAAGGTGATACATTGCTCCTTTATATTTCCTAAAACGTGCAACAAACTAGTGTGGCATTTTATTGTAATAATATAAAAAGTTTCTGAAGTTCTGAATTCAGTACAAAAAAAATGTTTAAATTTTTTTCCTTAATATAATTGTTCTAAATCGGCATTTCTCGACCTGAAGGTTGTGTCTTAAGAGCAGGGTTGCCAGATCTGAGAACCGTAAATACGGGACAGGCTTCTTGGGGTGAAGGCGGGGAATATTTTTATGATGAGGATAGTTACTGGTTACATTGTATTTTTAAGGGGTGATAAACAAACATGTTTTAATAGCTTTCAAAAGATTCCTCTCAATTTGTATGTTTATGGGTGAACACATTTTTGGAGGAGCTTTTAACTCAAAAAATAAAGTAAAAAATAGTAGGCAGTTCAGTATACAGATCGACGTGGATAGGAACAGGTGCTAATTAGTTTTTTACTTGCTCCAACGATAAGAGAAACGTGCAATTTGAGCAGTTTTCTTGATGAATGGGACTACTTAATCTGAAACAGTAATACAAGGAATCATGGAGTAAAACTTGTTTCTTAAGGCTCCTCCGTAGTGAGCCTCGAAAGTTTCGAAGTTAATGTTAAGTCTATGGGGCAGTTAATTCGGGATTGCTTTATCGCATTTAAATATTTTGAGATAATTTTTTCTGCATAAGATTCTTCACAGCAAGACAAATATCGCGTGTTTTTTGAATTTTTCATTTTCTCTAAAAGTGTACTGTTAAATGGCAGTTGAATTTTTGAGTTGAAAAGTAAGAGGTGCTTTTTGCTTAAACACTTCATAAATATCTAAGATGAAATATTAGCTCAAAATGAAAAACAACGCGTAATTCTTGAATGTTTAGGCTTTTCAAGGATACTTTTTACTTAATCGTACCTAGATTAGAATAAGAGTAATATGGAATTAAAAACTGAGAAAATTTGTAAAAAGCGAGGAGTTTTCACGTAAACCACGCCTCCGGTCGGTGACAATCAGTGGGCCAGTTGGGGGTCAGGGGGTAGTCGTTACTCAGCGGAGAGTTCGTCTTCAGGGCAATAAAAAACACATGTTTGGAGTTGGAGGGAGGGGATGGCAGTAACAAAGAGTTCAATGAGTAAAGAAGCATTTCTGTCTCTTTCGGGTGAACAGATTCAAACTTCGGAGACTGACTACCTTTTCTTTTTGAGTTCCGCTACATGACTTTGCTTGCGTATGTGGAAATATTTAATATGTTGTGTCACATGTGGATAAAAATATAATTTTTAATTTTGTTCCAATAGTTTAAATCCTATGCTGTATTTGATTTCATTTTTATGCATTGTTTTTTAAATCTTCAAAATGAGCAGCCGATACAAAAAAAAAAAAAAAACTCTACGAAAGGCCGTCAACTAAACTTAGTTTAATGCAAATGATTTCTTCACTCCTTAAAACGCAAGGATTTGAATCAATGTTTATTCTATGAGTTATGGGTGAATATCAGGAAAAGTGCCAATTTGACCATGGAAATTTTCAATTTTGAAAGATACTCAGAAAATAAAATTAATAGGGTATTTCAAATACACATTAGTAACAATTTTTTTTAAAAAATTAGGGGAATGGTCAAGGTGAACATTTACTCCCAATTTAGGGGGGTTCTCTTTGAGCGTTACCGGCATGATGAGAATGCTACCGATCTGACAAATATTACAGATTTCACACTTAGTTTACAAAAGTAAATGCATTCACTACTTTTATGTTTTAAAAGAAAGTAATTATAACTTAGAATATAATAATACTTACACAGCCTGAACGCTTTTTTGTTTCATAAATAAGATTGGAGACTAATTAAAAGTTAGTTAAAGTTTAAATTAGTGTGACAAAGTTTTTTTCAAACAGATAAATAGGTTAATAGTTAACCAATCAAAATAAAATAAAATTCTTAACACAATCTTTAAAAAACGAAATTAGCTCAAGACAGTCAGAGCATGGCGGGGGGGGGGGGGAGATTTGCACTAAACTGTTCTTAAATTTTCCATTTTAAAGCAAAATTATATTTTGGGTGCAGTAGTTACGAACGAAGGTCTGAATATTGATGTAAAAAAAAGAGGGGGGAAAATGGCAATTTTGTTTGAAAAGTAAAATTTTGCGGAAAAACTATTGCTTTTAAAGTATTTAAAAAAACAATAAATAAACTGCTTCCAATAATGGAAAATTTGATGATGCACTTGAAATTATCTTTTTTCTTTAAAACTCAACTCATAACACGAAGAAAGAATTGCGAAAAAACATCGGTAACGCACGCATCAGTTTCGTAACAAATATCTTCTACTTCGGCGCTGCCGACATGACCGCTGCCGACATGACAAATTTCCCGCAATATGATAGCTGAAGATCCCTAATAAAAGATTTGAAAATAAAAACACCTTATTATGTCCATGGCAATAGGTTTCTTTTCCATTATGCAAAAATAGAGTGAAACATTAATTTATTTTGTGTCTTAATTTCCGCTGTCGACATGACACTTCATTTAGTAGAAACAGAAAAGTCAAGATTGAAAAAATCTTACCTGTAATTCAATGCAGCCGAAGTGAAAATTTTCTATCGGAACTGAAACATCACGCATAAGAGTTTCACCCAGTGTAATTTTTTGGCGCCAAAAAATGTTTTGTCTAGATATTTTCATTCCGGAAGTTGGCTCACTTGTCATGTTGTGAAAACTTGTGACAAGCAGAAATTGCTTTTTTTATCGATCTAAATTCATTTTATCTAAAGCACAAGAGTTAATCGTCATATATGAACATAAAACACGTTATTTAATTTTGTATTTATTTCTGCTGCGATGTTTTATAATCCACAGGATTTTTTTTAACTTTACGATTGGACTGCGCGCTGCCGACATGACATTTGAGGCAATAAAAAGAGTTCTATTGTCACAAATTAAAGTAAAACCGGAAATTTTTGTCATGGATTGTATGTGCGACGCAGTTTACTGTATGAAAAAAGAAAAATGTTTGGTTTTTATTTGGAAGTGCTTGAGAAATTCATTTGTGACTTATATTAGCACTTTTCCTGATATTCACCCTTATATGATCTGAAATCTTAATAAAATACTTCTATCCTTACGATGCCCAGTTTGGGAAACTCCTAGCTTAGCGCAAGGCATAACAACATTGGATTATTTTGAATGTTACAATTGCTTGCATTAATGTAGCAGAAAAATTATTCATTACCAATTAACCCTGTCAATTCTTAGTTTAGAACTGACATTAAAAACAACTTGCTTTTATCAATTAAGAAAAATATAAATATAGATGAGAAAAACATTCATTTATTTATCTTTAAGTTCACGCGATGTTGTTGGCAACGATATCCTAAGTTTTAATTAATTAAATTATTGATGTTTATTGATTTATTACAGCAGTAAAAAAGTTTAAATTTCACTTACTTTTTACTCTGCAAAAAAACCTGACTCATGTTTGATTGACGTTTATTTTTTTTCTGAGGGGGGGGGGTAATCATGTCCTGATTTAATTAAAGCCCGTATAGACTTAATTAAAGCTCAAAGTATAGTTATGGGTTACGTGCAGATCGAGAATGAAAGAGGCACTTTTTAAATTGGATTCCAAAAAATTCCCATAGACTAAAAAAAAAATGTGCCCCTTTCATTCTCGGTGTTCGATATGCATATGGCACGAGTGAAATAAAGGTGCAATATTGTTTGTTTACAGCATCATTGTACTGCAGTCAATAATCAGGCAAATGTTGAGGGGGGGGGGAGTTCATGGTTCAGACTGCGATACTGTATCTTTTTCGGACTAAGGAGGACTCAAAAGGATTTTCAATGTCCCCTCTTTATTCTGCTTTAGCGAATAGTAAATTTTACTAGTAAGGGTTATCCTCTGTTTTCTATGTTTACCGTGTCCTTTGGAAAACAATTAAACATATTCAAATTTAAAATGCTTTCTGATCCGTGGAGTTCATTTTATACGAGGTCGGCAATTAGGGTCGTTTTTTTTAAATTTAATCTTAGTACTTGTAATAATGTAATTGAATTAAACAATTCAATTACATCACTGTTCCAATTGTTCGTGTCCAATTGTGATGGAAAGAAAGTGCTTTTTCTCATTTTGTCCAATGTCTGCCGCCACCCAAAAGTGGAGAAAATACCAACTCCGTGAATTTGATTGCACAATTCAAGAGGGCCCCACAGATAGCTCAGACTTACTGTCCTAAAAGTTATTGAAACCTAATTTAATGACTCAAGAATCTTATTCCACAATACTGAGACAAACGATTTTTTTTTTTTCGTGTTTACCTATTTGTGAATTGAATTGAAGGAAACCAGGAAAACTCGTGCAGAACTATTCTAGGTAACATGTTCAGGGCTACCTGGAGCCAAGTCAAGCTTCGTATCAGTTTGGTCGGCGCGTCTCCTCTCAAATAAATAAATGAAAGTAATACCACTCCTGCTCCGTTCCGAGCCCCTAGTTTCTGACTAGGTTGGCATGGCCTTTTCTCGGCGCTGAACATGTCACAACGTATAAAAGCGCATTCATTGTCTTCGAACTAGATAAACTTTTTTTAAAAGAAACTACGTTTGCAATTTAAAAACATCATCTGATTTGTGCAATGAAACACTAAGTATGGAACAAGGATATATTTTCATTTGAAAGCACTGATGGCGATAGGGACAGCATTAAATTTAAGAATTTAAATTTAGGCGCCATGATGATGCCTTGGATACGTTTCAGGGAGTTAAAATGAGTAATCTATGTGCCATTTTAAATGAATCGAATCAAATGTACGTGTATACGTATCATCATACACAGTGATGTAATTGTGGGGAAAAAGTTTGGAGGAACTTACCTTGCGGCGACTCACCAAAAGAAATAGCGGTTTGAAACCCATCTACTTTATATTTGCTTTACTTTTACAATAGCCCCCCCCCCCTCCAACTACAGCACAGAGAAGATTTTTAAAAGTCTTTCGGAAATAGAAATGCTACATATTGGTATTTGCATTATTTACAAAAAATAATAATCATAACTAAAATATATAGAAGAAAAGGATTTTTTTCAAAAACAAAATTGATTACATTTTGAAATTACGTACTTTAAAAAATGTCTTCTTTTCGCGTCTTTCGAGGGTTTCAATCACGATGGGTCAGGAAAGAAAAGCTTTGATGCGATCCAAAAATTTACGCGTCAAACTTGGAACCTTGCTTTGGAAATTAATAATTCAGTGCTTTGGAAATCTAGGCATCAAATTAAAACTTGTGATTTCAAAATGCGACTAATGACCGCTTATTTCTGACTCTAATTGGGAAATGATCCTAATATTTGTAGTAGCCAATTTGTTATATGGGTCATTCCATGTCAAGTGTATGAGGCGTCCACACTCGACCCCCTCCGATTTTGATGAAATTTTTTTTGGATGTACATATAAGACTTGCAAGAAGCCATACCAAATTATATAGCTCCATAAGCCTTATGGTTTAGCCAATAAAAATTATTTTACAAAGGCCTCTTTTTCGTGTCTTGGAAAAAATGACCAAATCGTCAAGTTTGTGCTTTTATTGCCCGCGACCCAAGACAATTATCAGGCTCAAATTTGGTGATTATGATCACTGTTTAGGGTAGAATAGCCTACTGGAGCAACAAAAGCTCAATGCACTGCAGATTTTTTGCAATTTGCTGCCAAAGTTGGTAAAAAATCGTATTTTGGCAAAATTTTACCATACGTTTTTAGCTTGTATCTGCTGAAAGAATGACTTTCTGAAGCTAATTCTTTCCTCGTTTGTAGCCTGATAGTTCGTCCGAAAGGTGTGTAAGTCGCATCTTGATAGCTCAAATAATTGCTGAATTATGCTAGTTCAAATTCCAGTCAAATTTATTTTTCCTCAATTTTGTCTCAATTTCAAAGGGCAATATCTCAAAAGGATCATCTTGAATTTCAATTTTCTTTACGTCATTGGAAAGAACAGACTTTTCTTAACTAAAATACGTTATTTTTATTTTTGAGACAAACTAGTTTCAAGGAGATATTGCAGATCAAAAATGTGTACGTCATTCAACGTGAAATCAAAGAAAAAAAGACATAGACCTCAAAAGTTGACGTCAATTTGTTTTATTAAAATTTACAGGAGCTATTGTACTTATGTTCTGATGAAAAAACCCTTTTTTTAGATATTTTTGAACTTCAGTTTTTGTGTGCGCATTCGGAAAACTCAAGAAATGGCAAAAATAAAGTTTCGTTTTTAACAAAAGTAATTATCTTCTTATAGCTGCTATAAGATCTTAGTCTTTTCCTATGTGTTATTTTTAAACTCTTGAAACAGAATTTCGGATGATATGTCACTTGGCAAAGTTGTAGGACATTAATGTTTCAAGGTCATAAAAAGCATTTTCCCATTTTTCATCATTTTTGTTTATGGGCTAATTGCAATCATAGGCTGAATATCTAGGCACATCCTCTGCAGTATAAAGAATGGATTTTTATTACTACTAATCATATTTTTAATTACTATTGTTATCATTTACATGGTGGAAATAATTGCAATATTCAACTCTATCGAAAACTTTCGTTATCGCTTTTTAGAATAATGGCTTTGCAGTCCCATTATACATATTTTTTATCACGTACACACCATATTAACTGTTTTATTTATTATTTAACTCATTTATTAATTATTTTTATTTTTATTTTTTTGAAAAAAGAAACAATGCTTTTTATGAATTTAAAATATTAATGACACCTTGCTAAGTGACATATCATCCGAAATTCTGTTTCAAGAGATTAAAAATAAGACAAAGGAAAAGACTCAAGCAATTATAGCAGCAATACGAAGATAATTATTTTTGCTAAAAATGAAACTTCATTTTTTGCCATTTCTTGAGTTTTTACGGATGCGCACACAAAAACTAACGTTCAAAAATATCTAAAAAAGGGTTTTTCAGCAGAATATAAGTACAATAGCTCCTGTAAATTTTAATAGAACAAATTGACATCATTTTTTGATGTCTATGTCTTTTTTCTTTGATTTCACGTTGGATGACGTACATATTTTTGATCTGCAATATCCCCTTGAAACTAGTTTGTCTCAAAAATAAAAATAACGTTTTTTAGTTTAAAAAAATGTGTTCTTTACAATGATGTAATGAAAATTGCAATTCAAGATAACCCTTTTGAGATATTGCCCTTTGAAACTGAGACAAAATTGAGAAAATAGAAATTTGACTGGAATTTCAACTCGCATAATTCAGCAATTATCTGAGCTATCAAGATGCCACTTGCACACCTTTCGGAAAAACTATCAAGCTACAAACGAGGAAAGAATTAGCTTCAGAAAGTCATTCTCTCGGCAGATACAAGCTGATAACCTATGGTCAAAATTTGCCAAAATACGATTTTTTACCAACTTTGGCAGCAAATTGCAAAAAATTTACAGTGTATGGAGCTTTTGTTACACAAGTAGGCTATTCTACCCTAAACAGTAATCAGAATCACCAAATTTGAGCCTGATAATGTCTTATATGTACATCCAAAAAAATTTCCATCAAAATCGGAGGGGGTCGAGTGGGGATTTTCTCAAAATTTGAATTACTTGACATGGAATAATGACCCATATTTATTCCGCAAGTGGCGATCTTGATGTTTAGAAAAAGGGCATTTTTAGTTATAAAATTTTAATTCCGTGCCTGTGTAAGCTTAAAATCTGGCATGCTGTGTTTCAAATCACTGGTAGGATTATCATTTTTCATCATTTTTTTTTTTTTTTTTAATTTACGAATTTATTTATTTGATAGAATTTAATAGTTACTTCATTAAAATTTAGTGAGATTATGTTGGTTACTTATTTTGCTTTTCTCCCCCTTTTCTAAATTGATCATAATGCACAAATAATTCCATTATTTAGTAAATTTCATGAAAGAAATGAATCAGCTTTACGTACAACAAAAAACTGAATAATTTTATATGGCGTTCATTTTTAAGGAAACCATCAATATGTAATCATGTAATTTATGTGTTCATTATTCTCAAATTTTCATTCATTTGTTGATTTTAAGAAAAAAATGTCTGTGCGTGGAAACATATTTCCAAATAAAATCAGATATCTGTTGAATGTACAAGCATTAATAGGTGCGAGTAAAATCACAGGGACGAATTCCACAACGTAAAATGGCAGATTGAGCCAACTAACTGCCTTTCTTCTTTCAATTCAACAAGGGAGAGGCAGCTCTGATTTTCGCTTGAAGCTTCTTAGATTGCTGTTTACAATAGGGGTTCTTTCTCCCCTAAAGTGACGGGTTCGAGTGTCCCCCCACTTTCTCCTCACGGTCCAGTTATTGGTGGTTAAAATGTCAATCACCTCACAGATGTACACTCCCCTTCACTCCCCTCATAAAGAGAAAGGAAGCGGTGTAAGACGAATTCCGATATTCTTTTCCACTGCAGCGTCCCCTTAATGTCACACCAGTCACTGGAGAAATCTGAATGAGTAAAACACTTTAATGGGCTCTTAATCGACACGTGGATTTTACAATTGATCAGACATAGAATTAAACGTTACGATTCAAACAAGCTAAAAGAAGCTAATAAAACCAAACTAAAATTCGAAACCCTTATGGTTATTAATAAATTAATCCTATATCTTCAAAACAAACATTTGCTATTTGATTTTAGCATTGCAATAATTGTTTTCAACTTTTTATGCGTCTTTAGGTTGTTATAAAATTCTTTGCAACTTATATTTAATGAACTGGTAGTCACAATAAGTTCTGTTTTAATTAATTGAACATTTAATGATGTAATGAACTCTGCTTTAATTAACTGTTTCGTACATCAGATCATTTTAAATTCATATGTGAAAATACTCGTTCAACAAATGAATTAGTCAGAGTATCGCAAAGTGTTGTCCGTGAGCCCCATTAGGTCTGGGAGCTCATGTCAAGGGGTCCGCGGCTCGTTTCTGCTAAGAAGCAAAAAATTGAAGGACGAATAGCAGTATTTAAATTCAAAATGAAAGCACATTTATACAGAATAAAAACCTCTTCTTTACGCAAACGCAGAGCACAGCAAATGCTCCAATAGCCTCAATATTAACAGATATTTTCAATCCAATAATCCTAATCAAAGCATTACGAAGCTGTCAGTTTAGGTTGGTGCCATTAGTTAAAATCCCAATACGTCATTACTAATGAATGAATGAATGAATGAAGTGAAAAGGGGGCGCTCCCAAGGCAGCGCAAGCACTGCGACCACAGGTCTATTGTACTATCCCCGTTAGAACCCTACAAGAGCCCAATAGCTGAAATGAACTTAAGCAGATGTCTAACAGGAATGCTAGACAGTTCATAGGGATCTAAACAATGGTACCCCAAATGTTCAAATCTGTAGGCAGAATAAAAATCACATTCACACAGAACATGACCAGAACTTTCATCCGCCTCAAGGCAGCCTCTACAAGCTGGGTCATCAGTGATACCCAACAGGTTTAGGTGTCTATTAAGAGTGCAGTGTCCGGTGAGAAGTCCAATAGACATCTTAATCTCTTTTCTGCTCAAACTAAGTAGCTCCCTGGACCTCAGCCAGGGTTGACGTTGGTTGAGAGCTTTAGCTTGTCTCTGTGAGTCAGACTGAAGCCACCTGGTATATGAGTCATTCATAAGCAGGTTTCTTATAGTATTCCTGACTTTGTTATAGGGCAACCCAATAGCAGGTTCAGGACCTACGAAAGGCATGTTGGAGCCTAATTTGGCAAGCTGATCAGCAACTTTGTTTCCATCAATGTTACGGTAGTAACATTGATGGAAACCCAGTAGAGGGTAACCTTATTCTTGCTGGCGAGCCTTACCAGTGCATTGTGGCATTCCCAAACTGACTTGGTAGTAAAGCAGTAGCTATTGAGGGCTTTTAAGGCGGCTTGACTATCAGAGAAGATTTTTAAAACCTTACCAGTTAAGTCGCGTTCAAGGCAATTGGTTACACATGCCGGGATAGCTAGAACTTCAGCCTGGTAAACCGTAGCAAGCTTCCCAAGCGAAAAGTAAAGCTTTGTTTTGCTGCTGCTGCAAAAAGCACCAGAGCCAGTACCGGAAGAGGTCTTAGAGCCGTCAGTGAACCAAATTTCATTGGCATTACCGACAAGCTTCGGAACATCCTTCCATTGTTCTCTGGAAGGAAACACAATGTTATAATTAGCATTGAAACTAATATGTTTTAACAACCAGTCGCTTGGCATCAAAAAGTAGGGATGCTTGACGGCCTCTATACAAAGTTTATCATAAAGAGACGAGTGGCGAGGGGTCTTCCAGAGACCCAGGAGGTTCAGGCGATATGAACAGGTAATCGCTTCCAGTTCCACTTGTTTGTGAAGTGGAAGTAAACCTATAAGAAGTTCTAGGCTTTGAGAGGGAGTAGTTCTCATTGCACTAGTAATTGCAATGGTAGCCATCCTTTGTAAGGTGGTAAGACTGCTCTCAGTAGTTACATTACGGGTCTTACCCCACCAGGCAATGGCCCCATAAGTTATTGTGGGTACAATAACCCTGGTGTAGACCCAGTGGGCAATTTTTGGTGAAAACCCCCAATTACTGCCTATGGCGCGCCTGCAGGACCAAAAGATCCTTTTGGCCTTGTCAGTAATAAGCTTGAGGTGCGAATTCCAGTTTAAAGTACTGTCAAAAATCACACCCAAGTACTTGACTTCACTGGAATAGTCAAGGGGAGAGTTAAAGAACTCAATCTTGCAAAGATCCTTCAGCCGTTTTCTAGTGAAGAGAACCAAGTGCGTCTTGCTAGGATTCACAGTGAGGCCCACCTCACTGCACCAGCTTTCAATTGACTTGAGGGCTGTTCTCATAAGGTTGCAGACCGTATCATAGAACTTGCCCCTTATAACCAGAGTTATGTCATCTGCATAGCCTATACAGTGCAGACCCTTTTGACGAAGTCTTTCCAGAAGTTCATCCACAACCAGGCTCCACAGAAGGGGGAAAGTACACCCCCTTGTGGACATCCCTGGCAGTTATCCACTAAAAGGGTATCACCCAGCAGGCTTGCTTTTGTCATGCGGGTGGTAAGAAGACTATTAATCCAGGTACAGACCATGGGGTTTATTCCCTTCCGAATGAGGGAATTGCAAATAGTCTCGGTAGAGACTTTATCAAAGGCTCCTTCAATATCGAAGAAAACAGCAAGAGCCAATTCCTTTCCATTAACTGCACTGTCCAGAGCTGTTGTTAGATCATACAGTGCTGTTTCGGTCGACTTACCGGGTTGGTAAGCATGCTGGCACCTAGAAAGAGGAGTTGTTTTTAGGATGCCATCCCTGATGTACCTATCGATCAATTTCTCCAGGGTTTTAAGGAGAAAAGAAGTAAGGCTGATAGGTCTGAAGGCTTTAGCCTCGTGATAGTTTGGCTTGCCTGGCTTTGGAATGAAGACCACCTTAGAGGTTCTCCAAGCACAGGGAACGTAACCAAACACAAGGCAGGATCTATAGATCCTACACAGATGTGGAGTGATGATGTCAACACCTTTTTGCAGGAGAACTGGTACATTACTAATACAATTCATGTGAAAAATGAGCACACTGTTATTCGGCTAGAATTGCTTTGCTCACAAAATCCAAAAGTTCGTTATTTTTAAGAAACTTGTTGTATAAATTAGGTTACATTTTTATTCCTAATTAAGTTTCGAATAGATTTTACTTCCACAGCTCAAAACAATGTTAAATAATGAAAACTAGGCAAGAGCTCTGAAAAATATACAGAACAATGAATAAATAAATTAAAAGAAAAAAACATAGAAAAATTATAAAAACTATATTTAAAAAATATTGAAATGTATCAAAGTTTTTTTTTATTTTTCCGGAGCGGGGGGGGGGGGGGGTCTGCAATGTTATTAATTTGTATTAGGGGCTCCGTGGAGGCCTGGACTACGGGAGAACCTCTGAATTGGATGGTGGAATGCTAAGACAAAGGGAAACAACTTTAAACGAATTTGGTAACTCGGAGCTTTTCTGAACCAACGTCTACTTATCACCACTCATATATTTTTATGCAACTAAGCTACTATTAAGAACTTCCTTTGTTGATGAATACTCATCATATAGATCATCTACTGATACTTTGTTTTTAATATGTAACTATTCTACAATCGCTGACAAGTCTGCAAATTTCACCTTATCCATTAAATCCTTTCTCTTAAAACAAAAGGGGGATCTTTTATCTGTGGAATCAAACCAATTTCTCTACTAATTTACAGCTGCTTCAAGATTTTTGGGATGCTTTAGTAAGAATACGGGACTTTAGCTGTCCCGTATAGAAGCTCCCCGGGATGCGGGACAATTTTTCAAAATACGGGACTGTCCCTTGAAATCCAGGACGTCTGGCAACCCTGCTTAGGAGTCTCAGAAACAAATCAAAACTAACATGCATTTATTTTTTTTAAATGAGTTTCACATGCTGAAAGCAAAAATATGTAGGGTTGGTTGGGTTAAGTGGGCCCCCTTTTTAGAACAGTTTGTTTTTAAGGCCTTATGCAGCAGCTTTAAAGCAAAACAGTTTAAATTTGTTGACTTATTTTATCTTGGACATTATTAATAAACACAAGTTCAGCATTATTTCCTAAAAAAAAGCTTTGAATATTTTTACCTATTGTATTCTTTAAAAAATGAAGTGGGGGGCCCACTTACCCCAAAAAGGGGTAAGTGTGCCACCCCCCATTTATTTGTATTTAAAGTGCGCATATCAAAAAAAAGGGGCTTGCGGGTCCTACCCAGTGGTCGGAAGTAGGGCGCTACAAGTAGCGAAACTACTGTAGTAGCTACATTTTTTTAGTAGTGTGTAGTGTAGCGCACTACTTTAGAAAAAAAGTAGAGTAGTGAGTAGCGCAATACAAAAAAATAGTAATTTGTAGCGATTTCTGGAAACTACTTTTAAATTAAAAAAATAATAAATAAATGAAAAAAAAAAGGAGAGAACTAAAGAAAAAAGCAAGGTTTAATTGATTCTGACTGGTGCAAATTTTGCACGAGTACAGCAAGGGACACAATGAGAAATAAGAACCACAAAAATATGAGCTGGTTCCTTAGATACATAATTTTTAACAGACTTCAACAAAGGAGGAGGTTCTCAATTCAAAGCGTATGTTTTTTTTTTGTTTGTTCGCACATAACTTATGATCTACTGAACCGATTTGGACGATTTTTTTTAATCGATAGGAGATGGTGTAACTTAGGTACCATGTACTCATATGGCGATATTGGTTCACTAAAAAAAAGTTATTATGGAAAACAGTAAATTTCATGTTGTTTCCCCATTAAATGATTTAATTTTCAATCCATTGTTGCAAAAATTTTTTGCCTCGCAACAGCAATATTAATAGTAATCATGATGAAAAATTTGAACCAAGGCTTAACTAAATCTAACATGAAACTCATTAGCGGTAACGTACGTAGTATGTGTTAAAATCTTATGAACAACGAGAAACTAGAATTGCTTTGAAATATAAATTAGTTGACAAACCGTTGATATTTAAATGGCTTTGATTAAGCTAGTACACAAATAAGTACCAGAGAATAACAAAGATTTTTTTTAGTGTCAATCGTTTATAATTTTAGACGCGTTGATAGTTTCTTCCTTTTTTTTTTCAGTTTATTTTATGGAGCATTTACTTAAGAAAATTAGGTGAAGTTCCGTAATGGAAACATTACCTTATTTCATAAGTACACTTACACTAAAAAGAATAAAATAAAATAATTTTGGAAAAAAATAGAACCGACTTCAGTTGGAAATTGCTCTAAAAAGTAAAAAATAATTTTTTTCTTTGAACACCATCGAAACTACTTTTAAACATAAGTTTTGAAGTCGGCGCAAAAACGATAGGTCAAATGATATTTAACCATATTTTGCCAACATTTTTCAGAGAAACCATTGAAAATTAAAAGCAGAATATTTGTACCATTACACGAATGTGTGGTAATGAATGAAATGTATGCGAATGCTTTTAAAGAACCTGGATCCATTAAAATGTATATAGTTGAATTATAGTTGCGTATGATTCTATACATTGTTTTTGCGCCGACTTAAAAACTTACGTTTAAAAGTAGTTTTGATGGTGTTCAAAGAAAAAAATTATTTTTTTACTTTTTAGAGCAATTTCCAACTAAAGTCGGTTCTATTTTTTTCCAAAATTATTTTATTTTGACGTAATACATTCTATCTGTTTGATGTCATTGGTTTATTTGGCATCATAATTTTTATATTCCTTCAAATAGTTCTCATGTTCCTAAATATTAACTGTCAAGAAATTAAAAAAAAGTTGAAGGTTGAATTCTTTCAACTTTTGAATTCTTTCTTGTGGCGACTATTCGTAAAAATTGTAAAATGAATCTAAAAAAAAGAAATTTTAGCAAAAAAAAAAAAAAAAAAAAACGGAACAAAAAAGAAAAGTAACAAATAAATTCAAAGACAAATTCCTAGTTCTATTCCATATTCAAATGAGTTAATTTATTAATGTAAATTACTTTTCGAGTTTTTTCGGTCAATCCTCAAACGGTGTATGTTTTTTTGTATATTTTTTAAAAAGTAGCGAAGTAGCGACTACAATTCAAAAGTAGTTTGTAATCGTTACATTTTAAAGAAAGTAGTTGTAGTTACCTACATTTATAACAAAGTAGTTGTAGTTTTTCCAACCACTGGTCCTACCTGGTAAAGTATAAAATTTTAGTAGGAATTATTTTTTTTTTTGTAAATGTATCCATTTACGAGATGTCTACTTACATTTAAATGTGTATGACAGAAAATTATAAAGCAAAATGCAAAGCAATTGTGTCTGTGAAATTCATTAAAAGTCGTTCGGCATATTTTTTGCTTTTACATATAAACTAGTGTTGAATAAACATAATAGAGTTGATTAAAATCAATTTTGGTAAAATAAGAAAAAATATATAGGTAGAAAAAAAAATGGAAACACTTAATGGCAGCCTCTATTTGAAGTTTGCTGAGGGAGAAATATTATCATTTCATCCTCAGTTACAATTCGAACATCATTTACATTAAACCAATAAAAAGTGTAGTTATTTCTATTCTTTCTATCAAATTTAGCAGTAATTTTTTCATTTGTATCATATTCTAAATTTAGAACTTAATAATACTTTATGGTTTTTTTTATGCAAGTTTCCCAAAAACATAGTTAACAGCTTTTGTAGCTGAATCATCAATTCCTCCTAGGACTGTCTGTATCTTTATCTTTCATTTCATCTTCGAAATTGCTTCATCGGAACTGCTTTTCATTTTGAAAATCATCATTATTATGAGGGGGCCCACTTATCCCATAGTGAGGGGGCCTTTTTACCCTAATAGGCGAAAACTACAGGGTAAGTGGGACTCCTCCCCTTAAACACTTATTAATAATACTTTGCGTAAAAATCCCTGTTGCAACTTCATTTTAACTGTTTAAACTGTACAAGAAAACTTAATAAACATAGAAAAGATAATAAAAACTAGCCTCGAAACACTTCTTTGAAAAATGTTGCTTGAACTCGCTAAAAAAATTTTTTTTTTGAATTTTTTTCGACATAAATTATTTGATCTAAAAAAAATTTCCATGAACCTCAAATATATGCAAAACCAATCACTATGATAAAATATAACATGATCAGTAAAAAAAAGTATAAAAACTATATGCATATTTCAGTTTTAAGGGTGGTGGGTCACTTACCCGAACCAGCCCTACTTTAAAGAAATTACAGTACAAGTTGTTTCACCTAATTTTTATCTTAATTCAACATCAAGTTTTTTACCATTAAAAGTTTGCCCACATGTAGCTCCTTGTTAGAAACAAATAAAAGCAATTTATTTTCAAGTAATAAAACTCAGACAAGTGGGGCATGGCAGTAAATGTTGGGTATTGTGAAGTGCTGCATTTTGGTCATGGAAATAAGCATACAAGCTATTTTTTACAGGGTTCAGTCATTAGTTGGGCAGATATTGTTATGGATCTAGGTGTCTTAATAAATCAGGATTTCAAGTTTAGTCAACAGTGCAGCATAGCTAGTAACAAAGCTTGGGTTTATTAATAGATCTATTTCAAACAAATCTAGGAAGGTTCTTATGCCTCTATATAGAAGTTTGCTAAGACCTCATTTGGAGTATGCTATTTAGTTATGGTCTTTTTATCTTAAGAAAGATATTAATTTATTGGAAAGGGTACAAAGGAGGGCTACAAGGTTAGTGAATGGATTTTCTAATTTAGACTATGATTCCAGACTTAGAATGCTTAACATGTATAGTCTTGAGCAAAGGAGAATCAGAGGGGACATGATTCAGTTGTTTAAATTTATCAAAATGAAAGATGTTATGGGGTTAAATTTTTGCACGGAAAGCAGGACAAGGGGTCATTGTTTTAAGCTGTTTAAATCTCAGGCTAACCTGGAAATTCGGAAAAATTACTATTTTAGCAGGGTAGTGGGAACTTGGAATAGTTTACCGGAAGAGGCGGTAAGGAGCAAGGGAGTAGATAGCTTTAAGAGGGCCATTGATCTTCATTGGGGTCTATAATTTGACTAGGATCAGCCCTGTTGTTCCCAGAGCCTGTTGCTGGTCGTCGCATTTGTATTTGTACACTGAGGAATGAAACTTACTTTCTTCACTGAGGAATGAAACTTGGTGTAGAGATAGTTGTTGGTGAATATATTTCTAACAAATATGTACACCATTGTGGCAATGATTGCTTGACACTAGTTTTTGCCATGTATCACTCAGTACACTACTGCAAATAATATCTAATTTTGTCCACACACACAGTCTCTGCTTTCTTAATTTTAATTATTTTCAAGTTTCTTCAAAATTTCATATTCTGCTGTTGAAATAATAAGCGCAAATCAAGTTCTCTGTCAATATCGAAATTGTCATTAGTGCAGTACAGAATTATACTTATGCACAAATATAGCATTATTGTAGATCAGAAAATTTAGACGCCAATCTCATTGTTCACTCCATCTATGTATATATATATATATATATATATATATATATATATATATATATATATATATATATATACAGCACATGACTATATTTTGACTATTAATTTTTTAATCATTATTAAATATAAACTAATTGTAAATAATATTTTAAAAGTTTTCTTTAAGAGTAAGTAGGGTTTTTAAAGTTCGACAAAACTCCTGAAAACGCTGTTACATTTTCTTTAATTTTTAAATTTTTCAGTAAGCCTTTCATTGTTCGCCGATATATATCAGTCGATATATATCCGATATTTATTCTGAAAATATCACGATATTTTGATATTTTCGATATTTATTTTTTGAAATCCGATATTTTCAATAGAAAAATTGTTTTCATCATATTAATGATGTCATCTTTAGTATGATGTAATAATATGATATTCCTTTTTTATTTTCTGATAATAAAATTAAAAATTTTCAAAACAACTTGAATAGAGATGAAAAATGTCTAGTTAAAAATTAAAAGTTAATTAGAATATGGAAATGTGTCTAATGTTTGTACAATGTGTGCTAGTGCTAAACAACAGATGTTTTATTTTTGCTAAAATAGCTAACAAAAGAAAAATAAGTGAAACAGCTTACACTAAAATAAAGTCACTTAATGTTAATATAAATTTAAAGTTGCTAAAAATAAAATAATAATATGAAAGAGAGAAAAAAAATCTAAGTTAGCTAGAAGTAAAAATATTAAGTTATTAAAAATGAAAACATAAAGTATTTTTTTAATTCATAATTTTATATTCCAAATTTGAAATAATCCTTAGGGAAGAAAAAATGATTATAATTTTAAAGCAGTATTAAAATAAATAAAAATGAACCCTTAAAGGTGACCTTAGAATTTCAAATCATTTTCAAAACACTAATTTGAATTGAAAACAAGTTATCAGTATTATTTTAATGTTTTTGAACAAAAATAATGATTTAGTTTTATTTTATTTATTTTTTGAACATATTCATCTGATATGAAGGACTACCACTTAGTGAGTTTTGAATTAATTTAGAGGTCTTAATATTAAAATTTTTAATCTAAACTTTTTACATTCCTATATCTTACCAACTTATATAACATACTTAAAAATTAAAAAAAAGTATCTATTAGAAAAAAAAAATAAAAAATTTGCTAAAGTTTCCGTTTACAACATGTAAACAAAGGTTATGTGACCTATGTCATACATGCTGGATCTCAATATAATTGGCTGCTGCCCCACCATTATTATTACCTTTTTAGCTAGAAGCTTTAAACAAAGTTCTGTTTTGACTACTACTTTTATCCAATTTTATTTGAGTGTTTGAAAGTTCTATACACTATGCCAAGAGAAAAAGATCCTATCTGGTAATATTTTGAGTGCAAATCAATAGGAAGGAAATAGTGGAAAATGGGCAATTTGTATTATTTGCAAAAAAGAGATGCAGGGGACAGAACATTTCATTGTATGCAAATTTTAATGTATATTTATGTAGAGAAATATTGAAAGAAACATTAATGTTTTGTCTGTACTGTAATAATGCTTATTTAAGGAAATAAATAACATTGATTTGAGGATGTAGTTACTATTTAAAGAATTAAGCTTGCGCGAATCGAAAATATCGAATATACAGTAGAGAACCAGTTATCCGGGATATTTGGGACCACAGCTATCCCGGATAACTGAATTTCCCGGTTTTCTAGATCACTACGAAGCGATATTTGCCAATTGTTTATAAAACCCAAGTTACTATAACAAATAGTAATGCATCTTAAAATCTGAAGAGAAAAGATCCAGAAGTGCTTATAGATATTACAATATTAAAATTTTCTGAGCTATATGCCACTTATATGGTATTTATGAAGAAACCGTTCATATTCATTTAGGTATTTCAAAAGAAAAAAAAACTATTTTTTTTTAGAAATTGCCGAAAATGCGTATTTTAAAAAGTGGCGGAAAAATCGACAAAATGTTGCCGGTTTTCTGGTTTCCCAGTATTTTGGTTCCCGGATAAAAGGTTCTGTACTGTATATCAAAATATCGGATATTTTCGAAAATATCACGATATTTACGAACCCTGAAGCCTTTGCTTGCTGCTCTTAATGCTGTACTGTGGCAAACTTGCTGCTCTGTCCCTACTTTATGTTGCAATTAACGCGCAAGAGCTTGCACGGGGTCGAAAACAACACCAGCGATTTTTGTTTCAATTTCTTGGAACTTCATAGCCAAATAAGGAAACCATCTTTTCAGTAGCTGCAATTGTGTTCTTGATTGATGTGAGGGTGTGGTTGGAATTTTCCTAAATCCTTTCCATTCTTGCAAAAAGAAGGGTCTTTTGCGAGCACTGGGGAGGGTCGCTTTCGACCCTCGTTCGAGCCCTCGTGTGACAAATAATGGCGCGAGTACTCGCAAGTTAATATTCTTTCTGTGTCTAATAAAAATATATCAAATGCTTATCTTTTATTTAGTTTAAAGTAATTAGAATATGCAAATACAAATAGAAAAACTTTCAAAATCATGCAATAATTTTTGTTTCCTGTAACAGTAATTTTGAAAGAGGTATATTATTTAAATCGAAAGTTTCCTACTTCTAAAAAGAATTTCTGCTTTTTCATTAATTGTCTGTTTTTATGCTTGTATATTTCCACCCGGAGTTTAGTTCCTGAATGAATCTCACTTTTAACCTTATTACTGTTGATTTGATGCTCTTATCAATTTTGCTTAATATAGTCTCAATTTATTTTCCTTCAATTTTAAATAGAGATTACGAAACCTAGCTGAAAGCCAAGATATAATCCCTCCTGCCTTGTTGGACCTGTATTTGAAACTTTACCACAATCAAGAGTTTCAAGTGCACTGTGCCTGCAGCTTTCCTGCTGTTGTGTACACTGTTGGGAGAAAACACTGGTTCATTCTACGTGACGCGTTTCTGAAATTTGTTAACAGTGGGGTAGGTTCTTACTACCTTTTCTTTTTCTAATGCTAAGTTATTAAATAGGGTTGATGATAATTAGCAGCCAAACGAGTAATGGGTGAGTTTGTTTTGTATTGTCGATATGAAGTTTGAACAGTATAACTTCATAAATCCGTACTAATAGGGGATCCAAGTCATTCAAATTAATGAAAGTACTGATTAAATAAAGTAACCTACAAATTGTGCCAAGGTTCATAAAAAAACTACTGTACAAAGTAATTATGTAATTTGAATTCATGAGGAGGAAATACACAATTGTACAAATGAAATCTTGTATTGATCTGTACTTTTGATTGGGAGATAATTTTGATTCAAGGGGTGCTTTGGGGGAAGAATATGTATTGCTTTTTTTTTTTTTTTCAATGTGGCTGTTTTAACTTTTTTTTTTTTATTCAAAAGCTTTGAACATTAACACCTGTCTAGCTCATGATGCCAAATAACATGAATGCTCTCTTTTCAGATAACTCAGCGTACAATTATTGCTACCAGCTTTCATGAGCTGGTCAAGATTTTAGACCAAGAAACCTTTAATAAAGACCTTTTGCCCATCTTCAAAGAATTTTTGGAACGTGATGAGGGTGAAATACGCGACAAAGTCATTGAACATCTGTCAGATATTGTACGAGTAAGTTATCTTCAGGGTACATGCTTCCTGTTTTGACAATTTTCTCTTTTACCTTCCAATTACTGTATTCGTAGTCGTTTTGTCTTTCTTTGGATATGATGTATGTATTTGCTACCTTTCAGGAAATTGATCTTCTATCTTAAATTACTTCTCAACCCCAGTAGCAGAAACTAACATTGTGGCTTTGCCTGCCTTGTTTCTTAAGAAAGTTTTGCAAAATTGATCTGAAGTAACTGAGAAAACTTACTTCCTTGTACAATGAATGGAAGGATCGTCTTCACGAAAAATTTATTGCTCAAATTTCAACATAAATTTCCAATTTAAGTACCGCGAAACAAAATTTGACATTAGTTTTTTTTCCTCCAGGTCCAAAGAAATGGAAAATAAATAAAATATAAATTATGATTTCTAAATGTGCATTTTAATCAATGTTCCAGGGTTGGGATTTTGGACTTCAGAAGCTGACTTTGGACAGGACAGGTGGAAATTAGTCTGAAACTCCAAAAATGTCTTAAATTGGCCAAAAGTATACTAAAGCTAAAGGGAAAAATCAATCGAAATTTTAATCAGTTGTAAGTCTTAAATATTTAGTTGTTTTCCTTTAATTATTTTCAGTCTTAGAAGCCTGACCTATATATAAACTTGAAACTTACGGTTTCGGCTCAGAATGCTGTGAAGAGACAACAGTATGGCCAAAACGGTCAAAACTGGACACAAATGCAATAGGAACAAATTTTTGGTCTGATGATTCATCAGACCATATGATTGAGAGAAAAAGCCCCTCTAAAATCATGACTCTCCACTTGAACCTTGGCTAGAACCCTTCCATGTTAAAGTTTTAGATTCAACACTCAATAAAAAAAATTGCAATTTTATTGATTTATTTATTTTCTTTTTACTATTAGCATGGTGGTGACAATGCAAGAATAACTTTTTCAACTGCAATGAAATCTGGCTCGTTGTTATACTGCGGCAGAAATTGGAGATTTGAATTCACTCTTGCAGAGTAAGTATGTGGGATTCAATTGTTAATTTCAAAATAGGGTTTTTACTCTTTAGAAAATACCTGTTACTTACTAGTATTTTGATAAAACTTTCCTCGCTACTTAAAAGGCGAGTCGCCTTGGCTGCGAGTAGTCTGTTCCTCACTACGTTAAAGGCGCGAAGCGCCCGTGCAACGCCTGACCACGCAGCTAGTAATTTACCTTATTAGGTGTTATGATGCCTTGATATTTCAATGAACGTCAAGTAATATTTCATTTTTTGGGGCTTAGCTCTAAACATTTAGTGTCTTATCTAAATTGTAATTTTTGATAATTACTATACTAAAAGTCTTAATTTAACATGTGAATTTTGACTTTTTTAATAGGGTAAAACAAATGTAAAAGTCTAATTTGTCTTTTAAATTAAAATTTTGAAACGCAAACTTTCTTCTGATGATATTTTCTTTTCTCGCAGACAACTGTCTTCCATAATAGAGTTATTTGATACGAAAGAAGTGAGTAAGATTTATTTGCCCTTTGCATTGGATTTGCTTAAGAACAAAATTTCAGTGATCAGGCACGCTGCAGTTCAACTGGTAAGATTTTTAAAACATTCATATTGATAAATTAATTAAATGCTACAAGGGTGGAAAATTTAATTGAAATTTTTGCTACATCTTGTGGAAAATTTCCTCACCAGGATTTTGTCTTAATTGTAATGGAGGTTTTGCAATGGGGATTCATAGGATATAAATTCAATGTGTATTAAAAAAGTCAAGTATCTGCAATAGAGCATAGCCATCAGCTCTCTTGGTGAATTGATATTCCAGTCATTTATTCTAATAATAATAGCTAATTATCCATTAGGTTGGGCTAAAAAAATCTTTTTTTGATAGCGCGAACAAGTTGCGTAATGTGCTAGCTAGCACTTACAAAATTTTTAGGAATATTAAAAATATCTAGCCAACACCCTTAGACACTGAAAATCAGAAAAATAAGAAGAAAAAATAATTTCTTGTAGATTTTTTTTTTTTTTTTGTTAATATTTAGATACAATGGAAATGTGGACTTTTTCATTGAACATTTTAAAGATTTTTTTTCTTTTGATCATTTTATTCCTTTCAACAAGATTTCACTTTTTGGGGCAGAAGGGGGGGGGGGGGGAGCTGCTAGTTAAAATTGATGGGGCACCCGCTAATCAAATCATGTGCTAAGTAAGATCTGCAATAGCGAAAGCCATTGTACAGCTTGATAAGTAAATATTCCCGCAATTTGTTCTTCGAGAAATCAGGAAAAGCTGGCAGGTGTGATACACTCATTAAAGACATAGAACTATGGAAGATTATGGATTTCAAAGTTATTATTTCAATTAGTTCATAGTTAAGTCCGACCCAGTGATATATCAAACTGATTGGAATCTGAGTATCGTTACCATGGTAATAAATATACATTGATACATGACAATTCGTCGGTATATTACCCAGCCTGAATTTAGAATATGCTCTCCAATGTTTTTTTTTTTTTTTTTTTGTAATTTTTCTATTGGTCTCCATGCCTTAAGAAAGATATCAATTTATTGGAATGGGTTCAAAGGAGGGCTACCTAGCAAGTGAGGGGACTTTTAAAATTGGGTTATGATACTAGACTTAAAAAGCTTAATATATATATATATATATATATATATATATATATATATATATATATATATATATATATATATATATATATATATATATATATATATATATATATATATATATATATATATATATATAGCCTGGAGCAAAGGACAGTAAGAAGGGACTTGGTCCAGTTATTTAAGTTTATTAAAATGAAGGACATTTATGGGCTGAATGGTAGAACCAGGGGTCATCTGCCAGGTTAAGACAGTGACTCATTGTCTTAAGCTTCTCAAAATCCAAGCTTACCTTGAAGTCAGGAAAAATTACTACTTAAACCAAGTTGTAAGCATTTGGAATAGTTAACCAGAAGCGCTTGCGAAAAATCATAGGTCTATCATTGGCCATCTGCAGTAAAAGCCTGTATCCGTATGTAATAAATGGGGGATTCCATGTCAATTCAACCACACCCCAACACCCACCATCTCGGATTTTGATGAAACTTGGTATACTTCCTTCCTTTGTGGTCATAAGCAACCCGCTAATTTTTTTTTTCTTTCTATCTCGATTCATTTTGATTTTATAGCCTGTTGAAATTTTGCGATTTTACATTTTTTGTAATTCGAGACACATAAACTGAGCTGATGTTGTTTATGAAAAAAAATTGTACCTAGGTAACTAATGGTTTAATCTGTTTAAAGTTTTTTACAGAAAATGTGAAGACTTTGAGCATATAAATAAAAAATATTACAATAGTCTTAGTCTGTATGAATTTCTCAAAAAAAAATTTCAAAATTGAAAATTTTGAATTTTTTTTGTCAAAAAAATGCTTTATCAAAATTTTAAATTTCAACATGAGGGTCGTCTTTAAAAATCATAATATTTTTTTTTTACATGATCATGAATCTGTGCTCTAATTTATCCCATAAAAATAATTATGGGTATTTGAGTGATTCTCCCCCCCCCCCTCCTTTATAGAAGAAAAAAACGTAAAGCATCATACAAACAAGCTCTTCCAATTTAAAAACAGAATTGTCATCAATTCCAACAAAAATTTAAACATGAAGTATGTTGAATATTCAACTCAAACTCATAAAAATGAATGTTAAAGGGTTTTTCTTTCAGTTGAAATAGTTTAAATTGGAGGAATTCTGGAAATACGATATCATTAAATTTTATACTTGCCTACAACAATTGACTCATACAGATTACTAGATTGTAGTCAAGACAACTTTAAAATTAAGAGTTAGCTTGACACTAATCCACTGATTATGGTATTTCTAGCACTTTCTGGATACCCGCACCCCCACCCCCACGTTTGAAAAAAAAATGTTGCTGTGAGAGATTTTTTCAATTACTTTTACTCTTGTGCAAAGAAAAATTCATATTTCTTTTTCTTAAAATGAGAGTTCATGCTCTACAAAAATTAATGGCTCAAATTTTATAGTTTTAATTAACCTCAAAAAATCTTTTTTTGCCATTAAAAATAGTTTTTACTTTTTTAGTAATTTAAAATTTTGTAGTTTTGCGTTAAACCGCAAAAAATTTACGGTTATCTCGCTTTTCATACAATTCTAATTTATAACTAAGCAATTTACCCAAAATAATATAAATTCTATAAATACCAGCTTATAATTCTGATATTTGTTTTACATGTGCCTGTTTTTCCTTTTCCTTTCCACTGGGAGCTTACATTCATTAGAAAAGGTGTATCTCCTTCCAGTTATTGTATTTGGTAGTTCTACAACACTGAGTACATGAGGAAATGGAATTCCACAAATATCAACAGAGCTAGGCCAGTAAAGTGAAGGGGAAGGTCCATTTGGAAGAAAAAATTTCACTAGAAGGTCTCCTTCGTCTTGGTCAACTTCAGACACCATTCCAAAATACCATAGATTGTCTTAATGTCTTTTTAATAAATCACTACAGACTTTGTGTCCCAACTCAAACTTCTTCAAGAATACATTTTCATGATGAAAACAAATATTTCGAATTGAATCCAGCTCACTGTCAAGTCTTGCCTTCAATAATTCTTTTTCTTCTTCACTTAAACAACTGATATTCTTTATTCCTTTCTCATGAGTGAAAATCAATTTATGACATTCCCTTACAGTTAATTTTCTTACACTGCATATAGATACATCCTATAATATAGTTGAAAACACAAGTAAAGTTCTATATCTGTTCAGCAATGGTTTCTCTATGCAACTTAGCAAAGGACAGACTGAAATACAAATTCAAAGGTAGACACTTGCAGCTCTGAACTTGTTTCATTCATCTGTTGAAGTATCAAAGTAAAACCTGGTTTTGTTCATTTAACTCTGAACCAATGATATAAAACAGAAAAGGTTTGTTTTAACTTTGCTTTATCATTATTATGAGTTAAAAATGATTAGAATCATGAAAAGAACTATTTAAAATTTGCAACAATCTCTTTTCCCCCTAAAAATTTTCTGTTTTCTTAAGTGTTTCATATTTTCACTGCATGATCCCTTTTATTCTTAAAAAAAAAAAAAGAAAAAGAAAAATCTGTGATCATCAATGGCTCCTAATTAACTTGCATTTGTACAAATGACATTTGCCTCTACCCCCCCCCCCCCTAATTTTATTTATGGGTAATTTACTAGCTCATAAAAAGGATCAGCTGTCATCTCAAGTCAGCTGATCTGCAAGCTGTATGGTTCACACTTGGTAAGTTTATATTATGGCAGTGAGATTGAGGACTGCTTTTGTGTAAATAAGTTATTTTTCTTGACTCCTCTCAAAGCAAAGACTGCTGCATTTATTTTTTCAAGATCAGTATGTTGTTTTTAGTCATTTTTATTTTGAAGCAATGATATATTTTATATGTATCCTTTCTCTCCAATTTATTGCACTTTTTGAAGTGCACGTGCTTAGACCTTTAACAGTAGATGAGGCATTAAAGCCAGAAAAAAAAAATCTGGACAAAAGTAGTTTTTCCTGATACATATTTATTTACTTTTGAATTTTCATTTAAAAAAACATAAATCTATTGTAGAGGAGACAAATATATGATTGGGCATGTCATTTAAGTCCTTGTTTTTGCATTTTTTATGAACAAAAGTTCATCAAATAAAAGATGTGCATGTATACTAATTTGATCTTACTTTGCTACGAGTGAAGGAAAGGTAATTTACCTAATTAAAAAAAAATATTACCAAAAAGATGGCCATTGTTTTTTAAGGGGTGTAAAATGGCATTTTAAGAAAAAGATGAATTTTTCTTTGCATAGAAGTAAAAGTAATTGTGTCTCACAGTAAAATTTTTTTTTCAAACATGGGGGAGGGGGTCCAGAAAGTGCTATAAATAGCATAATCAGTGGATTAGTGTCAAGCTAAACTTTTAATTTTAAAGTTGTCTTGACTACAATCTAGTAATCTGTATGAGTCAATTGTTGTATGCAAGTATTAAATTTCATGATATTGTATTTCCAGAATTCCTCCAATTTAAACTATTTCAACTGAAAAAAAAAAAACCTTTAATATTAATTTTTATGAGTTTGAGTTGAATATTTAACATATTTCATGTTTAAATTTTTGTTGGAATTGATGGCAATTCTGTTTTTAAGTTCGAGGAAGAGCTTGTTTGTATGATGTTTTACGTTTTTTCTTCTATAAAAAGGGGGGGGGGGAGAGAATCCCTCAAAGACCCATAGTTATTTTTATGGGATAAGTTAGAGCACATATTCATGATCATGTAAAAAATATTATGATTTTTAAAGACGACCCTCATGTTGAAATTTAAAATTTTCATAAAGCCTTTTTTTGACAAAAAAAAATTCAAAATTTTCGATTTTGAAATTTTTTTTTGAATAATTCATATAGACTAAGACTATTGTAATATTTTTTATTTACATCCTCAGAGTCTTCACATTTTCTGTAAAAAAAATTAAAAAGATTAAACCATTAGTTACCCAAATACAATTTTTTTTTCATAAACAACATCAGCTCAGTTTATGTGTCTCGAAAATGACAAAAAATGTAAAATCGCAAAATTCAACAGGCTATAAAATCAAATCACATCGAGATGGAAAGAAAAAAAATTAGGGGATTGCTTATGACCACAAAGGAAGGCAGTATACCAAGTTTCATCAAAATCCGAGATGGTGGGTGTTAAAATCCCATTTTTGTGGTTGATTTGACTTGGAATGATCCAAATAGAGGATTCACATTGCATAATTACAAGTAAACTACGAACAGAGTTTGGTATTGGACTGTTCAGATAACTATTTGAATGCAGTGTATTTCTCAAAATATTTTGGTTTTCAAATAAAATTGAAGGGCTTGCTGCAAAAAGGAGGTAGCTTCAAATTTTAATTTGTTTGCAATAAAGCTTGGAAAATGAAATCAAATTTTTAAATTTTTTTTTTTTTTTTTTGTCACTCCTTATGTATAACTGCACTGATAATCAATCATACAAGGGAAATTATAAAACCATAAAAAGAAAAAAATAATTGTTTTTACTTCTAATGTAACTAAACCTTCTGAAAAGTTTGAAATTAGAGCTACCTCCATTTTGCAGCAAGCCCTTCAATTGCTGAAAACAGCTTTTTTTTATTTCAAACCCCCCTATTTCAAGGTCACTCCTTTGATGGACCTATTTTAGACACTTGATGATATCTCTGACACAACTTTTTAGAGGAATAACATTTGTCCGCTTTAAAAAAAAATTACCTTATAAAGAATAAAAAACTTTTTAAACATTAGTTTTTTTACTCTATAGTCATATTTCAACTATCTTTTTGTGAAAAGTATAGAGTAAAATCAGTCAAGGAAACTGGATTACCTCCTCCCTTTTCTTCCACTCTCATGCCAGATCGTGAATGGGGCATTGAAGCTATTTTCAATCTGAAGGGAGGGCGAAAGCTTTAAAAAGGTTCAGAACCACTGTTTTATAGCATTAACTATAAATGAACTATCACTCTCAAAGCTTGATAAATACATGATGCAATTGTGAATAAAATTCATGTCATATGTATCAAATATGTCAAATATTTAATTGATAATCCTTTTTTTTTTCATTATTTTTTTCGTTTTCATAGAATCAAATCTATAAAAATAGTATTTTTCTTCTAATTGTTACTTCAAACCTTATATTTTGTGAGATGGTTACTTCTATCCTTGGCAGAACACAAATCAAACAACTACCTGTAAACTATTAGTTGTACAGTTTTTTAATATGTAGCCCGATGACGTTCTATTTATCACCATTTGAGAACATAAATGGTTTAAGAGGATGTCATATTTACATGAAATAAATAATAATGAATGAAAATTAAAATACAAATACGGCGACCAGCAACAGGGTCTGGGCCTAACTAGGCTGATCTTAATAAAATTATAGCCCCTAATAAAGATCAATGGTCCTCTTAAAGCTATCTATTCCCTTGTAACTTACCACCTCTTATGGTAAACTGTTCCAAGTTCCCACTACCCTGTTAAAATAGAAATATATCCTAATTTCCAGGTTAGCCTGAAATTAATACAGCTTAAAACAATGACCCCTGCTTTCCGTGCTTTGCTCAAGACTACATATTAAAGCATTCTAAGTCTGGAATCATAGACCAAAGAAATTCCATTTATGTTAAGTCATTGTTACTTATTTCTTATTTAGAACTTTTTCACGAACAATTTTTTTTTTTTTTTTTTTTTGCAGTTAGCCATCATTCTTAAACACCTTCTTACTGACAAAGCAACTTCAGATTTTGTGGCAAGAACACTTAGCAGCTTAGTTGAAGAGTACAAGAATGCTCAGAAGTGGAACAGAAGACAGTTGTATGTGCATTTCTGGCATGTTTTATTATTTTTGTTTTTGCAATTTTTAATGATTAGAAAGTTTAGGAATTATATCCTAAACTTTTTTGTGCAGATTTACGCAACATAAATTGTTTCATAATTGGAAACATCTTTGTTTAGTTGTATCCTGTCTGAGTCATGTTTCACTTACTAGATGTGCGGTGTGAGACATGGTTTAAATTTAAGAGAAATTTTTTGAAAAAATCCTGTTAAATTTGAAACAGGCTGCATGAATTTAATTTGAGATAATGATTTCATAATGAACAATAGTTTTCAAAAACCATTGTCCATTTTAAAATCACTTTTTTTTTTTTTTTTTTTTTGAGCACGATTGCATTTTTAAAAATATTTTAGAAGAATAATTCATTTTCAACTTTTATTCCTAGATATGTTCATTTTTCTGAGCAGCTTGCCATCAAGCAATCACTACCTATGGACATGTATGTTAAGAAAATAGTTCCTCACCTCTTAGCTCTTGCTGGGGATAGTGTGCCAAATGTACGACTTTCTGTGGCCAGATGTCTGGCCCGCACTTTAGTGCCTTTGGGTATGTTTTCTTCTTTTTTTCTGTACTGATGTATAAAATGTAGGCATTATTAAGATGTTAGGTGAGGAAAGTGCGCACAAAAATCTTCGAAGCATATGTTCGTAAGGATTGCACTCTGCTGGAATATTTTGTGAATAAATGGAATTTTTCAGTCCTTGGTTCTTAATTGAAAATTTCGAGCACTTACTGGCTCGATTGAACCATAAGTAAAATCTTAAATGAAGTGTTATGAAATTGTTACACAGACAGGTCTGCAGTATTCAGAATAAGGTTATGATTTAAAAAAAAAAAAAAAGCCTGTTGTAGCAATCAGTGAGCTTTTGGATAGATAATCAGAAAATAGCCATTTAGTTCAGCTTTAAAAAAAAAAAAAAAAAAAAATCAATTCCTCATGAAATAAACTTTAGACTCGAATATTCTGTACCTCAGAAACGGACTAACGTAAGTCCAAAAATGACGATTTTCAGTTTATTAGTGCATTCTATGTGGAATCTTATGCCACACTGCGCCATGATAACGCATCTTTTTTTCAATAATTTCTGTATAAGTTAACCAGTGTTGTAAGAGCGTAAGCCCCAACCTTTGTCCGATCCAGACAGACGTAAGTCCACTTTCTACCAAATGGCCCCGAATTATTACTTAATACATGTTGTGAAAAATATCGTCTGTTATCAAAGAAGTAATATTTTTTTAAAAAGGAAAAATTCAACAGCATTATTCAATTGCATGAACTTTTAATTTATCATCTGCTTGGATTTGATCTTGATTTTGTGAAAACGTTTTGGCAAGAGAGAGTGGTTATTCTTTTTAGAGTATTAAATTGAGAGCGTCTGTGTGCTAAGAGATATTGAGGGTTTTATTCTATGATTTCGTTTATGATTTCGTTATTATGAAGTGATGTATAGAGAAGTATTATGATGAATGTTTCGTTCTGCAGCAGGGTTGGCAAGTTTTTGACAGTCGGAGGTTTTATACGGTTTTAACCGTGGTTTTTACCGTCATGTCAAAAACCACTTTTTGACATGGTTTTTGACATTAGTGTCAAAAACCTAAATTTCTATCCAAAACATGTTTAAATTTGATATTGATAATCAAAATACATTTTCAAATGAATTTGACAATTTCTGATTTCAGACACTGAAGTAAACTTTTGGAGTTTTAGGTTATTAAAATAAAGTGTAATAAGCAATCCTAATCATAATTGAAGGGCTCGGGAGTAAATAATGGTAACTAGCATTTTAAAAATGAAACATATGGCTTTTGAATGTGGCTTTATTGCTTCGAGGAATTACTGTAACAGATTTTTTTATTTTAAAATGAAGTGGGTACATTAAGTGCTGTGTGTCTTGGGTATACTTAATAAATTTTTACAAGTGATTTTTTTTTAATTTTAATTTGAAATAATAAATTTTAATAAATAAATAAATAAATAAATAGTTTGATCAAAAGTATTTAGCAGATTTGTACACTGAGTACTAATTAATTTCGTTTTGCTTTTACTCAAAATAAAAAAAAAATCACTCAGATTTTTAGATTGATAAAATAGCTAATTAATAGTTATTAAAACATTTAAACAAAACTATTTTAAAAATTGAATGTAAGTTTTAATATTTGTAACTTTTTTCACTGCATAACAAGTTAATTTAAAAGAATGCGAATTAATTTTCATTAAATTTATTAATTTAATTTTTATTAAACTTGATTGATAAGATAACTAATTGATAGTTATTAAAACATTTAAACAAAACTACTCTCTAAAATTTGGATTTAAGTTTTAATATTTAACTTTTTTTCACTCCATAACAAGTTAATTTAAAAGAATATGAACTAATTTTCATTAAATTTATTAATTTAATTTTTATTAAACTTGATTGATAAGATAACAAATTGATAGTTATAAAAATATTTAAACAAAACTATTTTAAAAGCTGGATTTGAGTTTTAATTTTTAACTTTTTTCACGGCAAAACAAGTTAGTTTAAAAGAATGAGAAATAATTTTCATTAAATTTATTAATTTAATGTTTATTAAACTTGATTGATAAGATGCATAAATCTTATTTAATATTTTTCAGGATGAGAAACCTTATATGTTTATAAAAAATCTCAATAACCACTGTATTTGAGTTTTCGACTGGTTTTTGACGTTTTCGACGTTTTTGACATGTTTTCGACGGGTTTTCGACAGGTTTTCGACGTGTCATGTCAAAAACTGGTTTTTGACGTCAAAAACCCAACCCTGTTCTGCAGTGATTCATTTGCAATCAATGAAGAACATTATAACGACGGAATAAGTAGTAGTATTTCTCCTGCAACATCAGGTATGCCATAATAGATGCCTTAAGTGTTAAAATAGTGCCTTAGAGTGAGCAAGATAACAATTCAAACATTTGCACCCCTGTTTATCGCGAATTAATGCAAAATAATGTTTTACAATGATTCATTTTTTAAATATCGCCGATTTTAACATTGTTCAGTGAATTTTTCACAAAATATCGCCAGAAGCTCCAATTGAATCCAAATTTGAAAAAAAAAATCTTTTTTTCGTCAAATTTGTCACTAAGTTAGCGGCAAGCAATGGCGACCAAAAGTTTGGCGATATATCGCCAAGCGGTAGCGCCAAATCATATCACGTGATCTGCATTGAAATTAACATCGATTTACCCCAAAAAAAGGGGAAAAAGACCCCATTGGGAACACTCAAATGCAACCACAAGGGGAGGTGCAAAACTAGACCTCCCTAAGAGCCTACATACCAAAATAGAAGCTTCTACGGGCTACAGTTTTTGAGTTATGCGACATACATACGTACGTACAGACGTCACAAGAAAACTCCTCGTAATTAACTCGGGGATGGTCGAAAAGGATTTTTAGGCTGTTTATATGTTGGTAGGTACATATGCACGTGCTGATAGGTCGAAAAAACTACTCAATATTCATTCGGGGGTAAGCAAAATCAAAATTTAGACCAAAATTTGAGTGAAATTTTTTTCGTGATCCCAATACTTCCTTTATTTACTATTTAAAAGGAAGTAACAAGTGCAGTTCTGATATAATGATCCATTAACTCTTAAAATACATAAATATATTGTTAAATTAACCTCAAACTAATCAACGAGAAGTATTGCACACCTATTTTTTTCATGTTATTATAAAACATAACATAATAATCATGTTTATAAAACTATTATTAATAATCATGTTTATAAAACTATTATTAATAATCATGTTTATAAAACTATTATTAATAATCATGTTTATAAAACTATTATTAATAATCATGTTTATTTTTTAAATTTATAATGTTTTGCTTATGTAACTAGGCAATGAAATCATTCCTTACAGATTTACCAGTGCAGATTTTGGGTTTAACTATTCAGTCGAAGGTAAAAAAATCAAAGAGTCGGAGTCAGAGAGGGACATTTTAACTCAGAGTTTGCAACTTTGCCTGTGTTTCAGAGTTCGAATCAGAGTCGGATATATATTGGGATTCGCAGACTCAGCAGCCCTATATTTCACGCTCTTCTACAAAGTAGAAATAATGTGACTTACGGTACTCTGGCCCGGAGGTACAGAACTGTTTTAATGCGAAGTCACAAAAACGCAAGTCCAGTTCTGATGAAATCAGTCATTTACCATTTAATTACGCAAATAATTTTTTAATTGTGCAAAAATTAACCATTAAGGTCTAAAGTATACATATTTCCTCCTGTAAACAAAAATGTTTTGTGGCGTAATTCATGTATCAGCTTTGTAACTAGTCAACAAAATAATGATTTTCTGTTTTTTTGCTCCCCTGCAAAGTGATGAAAATGGACTTAGGTTAGTCTGGTTCTGAGGTACAGTATTTATGTTGGGCCTCCTCTCTGGTGCATCTGCCATTAATTTCACCCCTCATATGACAAAAATGTTTGCCCATAATACATTGACAATGGATTTGTCAAAACAATTTAAAAATAGTTAATGGTTACAGAGCAACTGAAGTGCAAAATTTTATCTATCAAAATCAGGTCCAAAAACCAGTCAATTTGGTAAAACTATCAAATGACAGAACTAATAGTGACCATAGAAAAGTTGCTATATATTTTTTTTTTGTCATAACCCTGATACACCCTGATGCACTTACCCATCTCATTTCATTTAAATAACTCGTGAGCATTTACCTGTAACGAAATGATTTTAATTTATTTTGGAGTGTTCTTTTTTAATTCTGCACGCACCATTGATAGTTTTTCATTTATACAGGATACTTCTGCAGCATCGAAAGCAGTCACAGCTCACTCTTGACACAGGTGCTCTTCTCTCTACAGAGTGACATTGATTGGGATGTGAGGAGCTTTGCAGTCCTTGTGCCTGTCTTGTCAATCAACTCCACAAAACAAGAAGCTGGTGATTGGTAATTATTTTTACAAATTAGGTTTTGGAAATGCAACTGTAATCTATCTTCGATAATTTTAGAAGAAGGGAAATGTTTCGGAATTGAATTACTTTAAGTGCAACTGTAGGCCATCTTTGACATTAAAAGATGCTGTTCCCTCCTTCAAAAATTTTTTAGAAATTACTGTTCAAAAATTTTTATTTTGGGCAATCTTCAGTAATGTTATGAAGAGGAAAGGTTCGGGAACCTTCTGTCAAACATTTTAAAAACAGTCTTGTTGACCCCAATAATGTAAGCATTGGTCGCAGATCTTCTATATTTTACAATTTTCTTATTAAAATTTTTTGTGTTTTTCCCTATTTATTTGATGCATGATCTAGCTTCCATCATTTTGCGGAATTTTAGTAGTTTCAATTATGATTGTGTTCCAGTTATACACCAGATTTTAAGTTTTTTTGTGTGTTAATACCAAAAAACTGTTTTTTTTTTCTTTTTTAATTGCTTTTATCTCTCCACCTATGAACATTTTTTCTTTTACCCCAAATTTTAGACAACTTAACTATATTGCTAATTATTAATAATTAACGTAGTGTAGACCTGTTGAAATGCTATCCTAAAGTTATTTTACTTTAATAAATTCTTTTTACTTGTGTATTTAATCTTACAAGGGGACCTTACAGGTTGTCACTCACTGATTTTAATGAGTTGTATAGATTACGTAGAGGAACCCACCCTAAGTATTTTAGCAAAAGGATGTTCCCCAATGCACCTTAGTTTTCGAGATATAACGATCCAAAGTTCAGCTCAAAGTTGTTATAGAGGTACGGTTGAGCAGTGGTCACAACAGAGCCGTAGCCCCGTGAGCAAGGTCCCCCACTCCGACCGCTGGAGGTTTGGGGATCGAGTTCCGTGAATTAACAATATTAAAAATTGAAAAAATAAGATTTCTGTTTTAAATAAATAAATAAATAAAATAAAAATGAATAAATAAACAATTTTCCATTAACTATCGAATTTATTTCAATTTTAAAGAAGGAAAAATTACGTCACGGGACTCGATCCCCAGATCTCCAACGGTCGGAGTGGGGGACCTTGCTCACTGGGCTACAGCCGCCGTTGTGACCACTGCTCAACCGTACCTCTATAATAACTTCGAGCTGAATTTTGGATCATTATATCTCAAAAACTAAGGCGCATTGGGGAATATCCTTTTGCTAAATTACTTAGGGCGGGTCTCTCTACATAATATAAAAAAAACCCGTCAAAATCGTTGAGTGACAACCTGTAAGGTCCCCTTGTTAGAGTTAAAAAATGAATCACTGATTTAATTTCATTTTTGCTACAATTGTGTCGATAGTTAATAATAATTTGCAAATGTAGAGCTTTAAATGCAATTCCGAAATAATTTTACTTCAATAAATCCTTTTACATGCAGTTTTTATACTTTTAACCACTTTATTTTCAAAATTGCGATATCTTTACATCCACTAGGGATATAGGAATTTTCAAATTTCTGATGTTTTTTTATACCTTGTTAAGAAGTGAAGAAATAAAATTGTTTTATTTTAATTGTGAAATTGAACTGAAAAGTTTTAAATGGAATTCCATGCTCTTTAAGAGTGTCAAATGTCAAAAAGTTAAATGCTAAAACTCTGCTTAATTTTTCTTTTTGTTTCAACCATCCCAAGTTTTCTAATGCTTATTTACATCTCTAAGTAGTATTCTAAGTCTCTCTAAGTCATCTTTAAGTAGTTCTATATGAATGACTTTGGGAACTGATGGGCTGACTAGGGTGTCGGGAGAAAATTGTAACTCTTCAAAGAGTGCTGCAAACTGGAAAAATTTGGGAACCCCTGCCCTAGCACATTTATAATTGCACGCTATTTTGGATATATCTTATATGATTATTCAAAGCCATTAATGTATATATATGGTAAACTTATTTTTTGAGTATTATTGCCAGGGCTGAGGTTTTGGACAGAACAAGTGTTTGTTACTGTTCGAAGTGTCTGAGACTATATGGTAATGTTTAGGGCCATCATTTTTCAAAAATGAAATCATAAAAGTGTTATATTTGACGACATTATGAAGAGTAATGGGGTTCATAGACCTTCCTCAAGTGGGGACACTTCCCCAAGTATTATTTTCACAAAAAACATAAAATATGTCATCCTATAAAGAGTCACTTTAAATAGTGAATGCTGGCCTATCCAATAAAGGAAAGAAAGATTTCGGGGAGGGGGGGGGAGGCTCTCCTGACTTAGTAATTCAGTAAACCTAAGGTTTTAATATCAGTATAACAGATTTAGCAGGCCTAATCAACTGAGATTTATTGAGTGTCAAAACTATAAAACACGTTTTAGAAGGTTTTCAACTTTATACATATGTAAACAAGAGTCAAAAAAGAATTCAATAGTATTTTAGGGTTAATAATAAGGCATAACCTAAACAAATGAATATACATAACTTTTGAAGGGTATTAGTTTTCCAACTGGTATTTCTTGTTCTAGGAAAGTTACATATTTCAAATACTGTCCTGAATAGAATATGAAAAAACATTTTCAGCATGATAAAAGCAACCTTTAACAAAAGAAAATCTTGAATAACATATTGTCATTTACTGTAACCATTTTTTATTTTTCAGTTGGGAATTTCTTTACTTAAATTAAAAGAGCATTTTGAAACTAGCAGCATCTAAATATAAAAAAAAATGTGTTACATAATTTTCTTTGAAGTGTTATTTCCAATTATCAATTATAGAAGTCTAAATTAACTAGAAGAAGTGTATTTTTTGGACAGAATTTTTTTTGCATGTGTGTTTCATGTATTAAGTAGTTCTTTCTCTTTTTACAGTTAAAGGGCACGGTAGAAAAGTTTGTCAGAAGTACCACCAAACAGTGTCTTATATTTCTGAAGTTTATTCTATGATATATATGTATATTGCATCAATGCTGTGATACCTAGCTATTTGTTATACACTTTTTCAAAAATCAAAAATATGTTTAGTAAAATAAATGACAAATATGGTATAATGGTATTCATTTATTCACATGCCGATGATATACATGTCAACATTTTCTGTGCGCATCGTATTCTTCATGGACGCTCTGGAACTCTGCTGAAGACGATAACAGTTGGGGAGTCTTGCCCTCCTAGTGTGAGGGCTATGGTGTTTCCGACCATGGCATACTCCATTAAATGACTATCGATGGTAAAAACAGCCACACTTGAACCTGAAAAGTTAGGCTTAACATTAGTTCTACTCTTTAGTTTCAGGTGCCTGTAAGGGCTTTAAACGTTACTTATTTTTAAATTTTAATATAGGTCAGTGTTTCTCAAATTGTGCTCTGCGTAACCCTATGGTTCCATCGAAGTCACTCAAGGGCTTTGTGAAATTTGCATTCTTTACTTAAATGCAAAATATTCATTTAAAATATCATTAAGTGCTGGTTTTGATCACTGTTTTAGGAATGAACAGCAGTGACAGGGATTAATTTACTGTCAATGTACAACCTGCGACTCAAGTCAGTAGAAGACTAATGAAACTTTTATTGAAACAGCATCTTCTTGCTATAATTGATTGCTGTTACTGGAATTCTGGTGTAGTTTAAAAGATGACTCTTCTCAACTGTCATGGAAGGCGGTATTGGATTTTTTACCATTGCTTGCTCGTATATTTATATGTATGAAACAGAATTGAAGGGGTTCACATTTCTCTTCACACACTCCAGGGTCCCCCGTACCTACTACAACTCGTTGTTTAACCGGTATAGGACCCTGAAGAGCGCTCTGTTCTTTTTTTGAACCAGACCAAGGGTCTAGCAAACTCTTGGACCAGCACCTCCAGAGGTATCGCTTCACTTGGAGAACTTTGTAACCACGACATTTTTAACGTCCCCCAGCCACCATTAATCAGGACGGTGGGTCTGTGATCGGCTGGGTCGAACCCGGGTCCCTCCGGTCAACGAGTTCGACATCTTACCGATCTGGCTACCACGGCCCGAATTGAACGAGTTATGTTACAAAACAAAAAATGCAAGTAATTAAAGTTTTTTTTTTGCAACTTTTTTGTTTTCTGGTTTTGTCGATAGTGTGCGTATGACATTGGTCTAATGACATTTACTTTTTGATGTACCAAGTTTTATTTGTGTACTTGTATCCATTGCTTACTATTGTCCAGACTGTTTATTTTTGTAAAGGTAACATAGCACCTTCATCCTCCAAGCCCTTCAATTGTCAATAATAGCCGAACTAGACATGTTGGTAAATCTGAGGTACGAATTCAACTTTCCACCTTAAAATATATTGTTAAATATGTGACACACACCTTATTAAAATTAAAACTAAGCGGGACTTCTGAGTCCCATCAGGGCATAAAGGGTTAAGCGGACAATTGTTAATGGAGGCCAGCAAGAGTTTTTAGAAATGATATCATTTCAGAAAAATCTTGCATAATTATGCTTTATGTAATGATCTTCTGTGTGTATGCTCGCATATTTTGTCATTCTGCAAAATACGAAGTTTCAGTTGGTAATTTGAGAATATCTCCCCTCCCAAAGATTTAAATAGGCAGCAGATGGGTACCCTAAGTGGGACGGATAGTTAATCGATCCCTCACTTGACATCAGTACCGACATTTCTTTTTTTTATAATTTGATCATGAATGACTTTTGAAATGACTTATTGAAAAATTCTTTTATTATAAGATCTTGATCGGCGAAATTATCTCAGAATTGTAACTACTTCAGGTTGTTTAAAAAGACGCATCAACTCCTACCTGCAAAACGGAAACATTTCAATCAAAATTACATGCGCAATTTTACATATAAATAATATTAATTTATTTTTTTGTTTTCAATTTAAAACCTTTTCTTTTTGTAATTTTATATATGCCTGTTTATAAAATCAGCCGCTTAATGAAATCAAATAATCTCCTCGGCACAAATGTGATTTTAATAAACGGCGGGCACCCTATAAGTTCCAAAACCAGAAGGTCCAATGGCCATAAGATCCAAGGAAAATAAGGTCCGACAGACAGAAGGTCCACATTTTTGGATAGCGATGGCATAAGGTTCAGTTTTCTCAGTGGAGTGGACATGAGGTCCAAATTTTGAGGATTCCTTTCTTTATGCACTTTCGAGCAGCATGCAGGCTATCTGGCTGCAGGTAGAATTTGCGTTTTCTACCACGTACCGCTTATATTGGGGTCATTCCATGTCAAGTGTCCAAAATTTCGAGAAAATCCCCACTCGACCCCCTCCGATTTTGATGAAAATTTTTTTGGATGTACATATAAGACTTGCATGAAACCATTCCAAATTATAGCTCCATAAGCCTTATGGTTCAGCCAGTAAAAATTACTTTATAAAGGACTCTTTTTGGTGTCTTGAAAAAAATGACCAAATCGTCAAGTTTGTGCTTTTATTGCTCGCAACCTAAGACGATTATCAGGCTCAAATTTGGTGATTCTGATCACTGTTTAGGGTAGAATAGCCTACTTGTATGACAAAAGCTCCATGCACTATAGATTTTTTGCAATTTGCTGCCAAATTTGGTAAAAAAATCGTATTTTGGCAAATTTTGACCATACGTTATCAGCTTGTATCTGCTGAGAGAATGTCTTTCTGAAGCTAATTCTTTCCTCGTTTGTAGCCTGATAGTTCGTCCGAAAGGTGTGCAAGTGGCCTCTTGATAGTTCAAATAATTGCTGAATTATGCGAGTTGAAATTCCAGTCAAATTTCTTTTTTCTCGATTTTGTCTCAATTTTAAAGGGCAATATCTCAAAAGGGTCATCTTGAATTTCAATTTTCTTTACATCATTGGAAAGAACACACTTTTCTTAACTAAAAAACGTTATTTTTATTTTTGAGACAAACCAGTTTCAAGGGGATATTTCAGATCAAAAATGTGTACATCATTCAACGTGAAATCAAAGAAAAAAAGACAAAGACCTCAAAAGTTGATGTCAATTTGTTCTATTAAAATTTACAGGAGCTGTTGCAGTTATGCTCTGATGAAAAAACCTGTTTTTAGATATTTTTGAACTTTAGTTTTTGTGTGCGCATCCGTAAAACCTCAAGAAATGGCAAAAACTAAAGTTTCGTTTTTAACAAAAAGAATTATCTTCTTATAGCTGCTATAAGAGCTTGATTCTTTTATTATGTGTTATTCTTAAGACCTTGAAACAGAATTTCAGATGATGTGTCAGTTGGCAAGGTGTCATTAATATTTTAAATTCTTAAAAAGCATTGTTTCTTTTTTCAAGACAATAAAATAAAAATAATTAATAAATGAGATAAATAATTAATAAAACAGTTAATATGGTGTGTACGTGATAAAAAATATGTATAATGGGACTGCAAAGTCATTATTCAAATAAGCGATAACGAAAGTTTTCGATAGAGGTGAATATTGCAATTATTTCCGCCATGTAAATGACAACAATAGTAATTGAAAATATGATAAGTAGTAATTAAAAATCCATTCTTTCCGAGGATCTGTCTAGATATTCAGCCTATGATTGCAATTTGCCCATAAACAAAAATGATTTAAAATGGGAAAATGCTTTTTATGATCTTGAAACATTAATGACCTTGCCAAGTGTCATATCATCCGAAATTCTGTTTCAAGTAGAGCTTAAGAATAACACATAGGAAGAGACTCAAGCTCTTATTGTAGCGATAAGAAGATAATTATTTTTGTTAAAAACGAAACTTTATTTTTTGCCATTTCTTGAGTTTTTACCGATGCGCACACAAAAATTAAAGTTCAAAAATATCTAAAAAAGGGTTTTTCCATCAGAACATAAGTACAGTAGCTCCTGTAAATTTTAATAGAACAAATTGACATCAACTTTTGAGATCTATGTAGTTTTTTCTTTGATTTCACGTTGAATGACGTACACATTTTTGATCTGCAATATCCCTTGAAACTGGTTTGTCTCAAAAATAAAAATAACATATTTTAGTTAAAAAAAGTCTGTTCTTTCCAATGGTATAAAGAAAATTGAAATTCAAGATGACTCTTTTGAGCTATTGCCCTTGGAAATAGAGACAAAATTGAGAAAAACGAAATTTGACTAGAATTTCAACTCGCATAATTCAGCAATTATTTGAGCTATCAAGATGCCACTTGCACAACTTTCGGACGAACTATCAGGCTACAAACGAGAAAAGAATTAGCTTCAGAAAGTCATTTTCTCAGCAGATACAAGCTGATAACGTATGGTCAAAATTTGCCAAAATGCAATTTTTTACCAACTTTGGCTGCAAATTGCAAAAAAATCTACAGTGCATGGAGCTTTGTTACACAAGTAGGCTATTCTACTCTAAACAGTGATCAGAATCACCAAATTTGAGCCTGATAATCGTCTTAGGTCACGAACAATAAAAGCACAAACTTGACTATTTTGTAATTTTTTTCAAGACACGAAAAAGAGGCCTTTATAAAATAATTTTTACTGGCTGAACCATAAAGCTTATAAGAGCTGTAATTTGGTATGGTTTCATGTAAGTCTTATATGTACATCCAAAAAATTTTTCATCAAAATCGGAAGGGGTCGAGTGGGGACGACTCATACACTTGACATGGAATGACCCACTGGTGAAATTAGTGGCTTTTAAATCATTTTAGGGCAATTACTAGTCAAATCACTAAAAAAAAAAGTTTTTAACCTCACCATTTCCTATTGTAACTAAATTTGGTGTGAAGAACACACATGACTGTTAGAGCTGGCTGAGCGGGTTCCGTTTAAATGTTGGTGAAGTCTTGTCATATGAGGACACGATTGGGCCGATAATGGACAAAAAAGGTTTTTATTTACAGTTCTTATGTACAAAGATGATGATGAGATGATGAAATATACAGATGAAGCTATGAATAAAGTTTAAGCCTGGCAAGAGCCAGTATAACTCGTCTCGCATTCCGCGAGAAGAAAACAGCAACCTTCCGTGACCTCTAACCTCTCTCGAGCACTTCCAAGGGTCAACTGCCCCCTCCTATCCCTCACCCCCCTTTTCGAGGAGCACGTTGCTAACTGTGACAGCAGTGACGTATATAGGTATTTATTTCGGAGGGGGCCCATATAATCAAGCTTAGCGCCCCCACCCCCCACCCAACTTTCTTTTTTTTTTTTTTTTCGCTATTACTGCAAGACAAATAGAAATTTTCAAATTGAATTAAAATATTGTAATTTTTGGAAAAGATAAAAAATTACGAAGTTTAGATTCCCTCCAAAACTTTTTTCAAAATCAAAATTATGCTACCTTTGATGATGTTGGAGGATCAAGACTCCTCTGGGAAACTTACTGAAACTTAAATTCTAAACACCCAATTTCAGGCTATCTTTAGTGACGTTAAAGGAATTGAGAAGACTCGGGGCATCTCTCCTGACATATTTTGACACTGAAGCACAACTCAGGTTTTTGTGCTACTACGGCAGTGGTGGCCAACCCGCGGCACGCGTGCTACGGTGTGGCACGGCAGAGCAGCAGGAGTGGCATGCGAAGACTCGTAGAAATTTTTTAAAAATCGAGAACATAATCCCAAAAACTAAGACTCTTTATTTTACCCAGAAAATAGAGCCAAGATCTAACATGCTTCAGGAGGCTGACATCCATTGCCAGCATAATTGTACTTATCGTTAGTTTTGGACATTCAAAATTTATACAAAAATCTCAAATACACTGCTCGACATTGAAAATGCAACACCAAGAAGGAGTGGTCAGAAATTGATGAAATTTGGTAAGAAGACAGAGACAGCATGGAACAATAAGTGATATTTATTTCAAAATAAATAAGCAAAATTTAGAGTGGGGACGGCGTCGGCAGTAAGAAGTAGGACCACCGCGGACAGCGATGCACGAAGAAACACGTCTAGGCATGGAGTCAATAAGGCTGCGGATGGTGTCTCCTGAGGGATGGCACTCCATTCCCTTTCAACCATTTGCCACAGTTTGTCCTCTGAACGAGGCAGTGACAGGTTCTGCAAACGGCGTCCAATCACGTCCCACGCATGTTCGATTGGTGACAAGTCAGGAAAGCATCTGTACACCTCATAGAGCATGTTGGCTGATTCGAGCATTGTGAGGCCAGGCGTTATCCTGTTGAAAAATTGCATTTGGCAGACCCTGAAGGTAGGGGATTGCCACCGGCCGCAGTACATTATCTACATATCGTTGGGCCGTCATAGTGCCCCGAATACGAAATAGAGGTGATACTCAATTGTATGCAATAGCGCCCCAAACCATTATGCCACGTTGTCGCGCTGTGGGGCGTTCCATAGTTGCTGACGGATTCGATCTTTCTCTACGTCGACGCCACACACGTATGCGATGACTATCGCTGGACAAACAGAAGCGGGATTCATCTGAGAACACTACGGTTTGCCATTCTGCCATCCACGTCGCTCTGGTCCGGCACCATTCCAAACGTTGGAGTCTGTGCTGTGAGGTCAATGGCAGTCTTCTTAGCGGGCCCCGTGATTGCAGGCCACGTGCAACCAGTCGACGGGAAATTCGAGAGATATTTAGGTTTTGAATTACTTGTCAGTACGTTATTCCAAAGTTTTGTGTCACTTTTCTAGCTCATGAGCGATATTTGTGCGTAACACGAATGAAACTTTCGATGTTGTAGAAGAATTTTTGGATTTACAGCTAAATACTTTCAGCGCCAGGTGAGGAAATGTTTGAAGAAGTTAACTCTGTCACTAAGATAAAGAAACCATCAGAATAGACAAAATTCGGTATTGGTGCAGGCCCGTTATTTGGGGGGGGGGGGTTCAATTGCCCTCCCCCTGACTTTGAGAAATCAATGTATTTGCATATAAGTGGGCGTGGTTTTCGTTATTTTCTGGTGAAATTGTATTGTGTTTTTACCCTTTGCCCCGCCCCCTGGAAAAACGTGAAATGACGTCCCTGTATTGGTGGCAGAAAAGGAGCGCCTTAAGTTTTTTTTGCTGCATTGCTTGAAATTTATTTTGGAAGAAAAAAAATTTAAGGCTCATTGAATAGGGTCGAGTAACTTGTCAACCTTTTCCCAGGTGAAAGTTTTAATAAAAAATGGATGAGGCAGATTAAGTTACTTCTTCATTGAAATGTGCTATAGCTATATAAAGGAAAAATACTCATGCTGTTTTAGAATTTGAGGAAATGTGTTTTAAAATATCTTGAAGGAATAAGGGAATGTTATTTACGAATGAATATTAGCAATTAAATTCAGCTATTTCATACTTTATTGTCTGGCTCTTAAATAATTCAAATTTAAGATTTTAGGGCAAAAATTGTTTCCTAAACACATATAGATCATGCACATTCCTTTACAATGAAACTTCCAAACAATTTCTTTCTCTTGACTTCGGAGAAAAAAGATTAACACATTTCACATCAATACTTGAAGTAGTTACCCAAAGTTAATAATGTCCTCAGGATTGATAGTAAAAAAATTACATCTGTTTTGAAGTATGCATTCAGTAATATATAGGTTTGATGAGCTTTAAGATGACAAAAAATTACTGATGTTTTCAAATTCCTTCGTCTATTTCTTTGTAAGACATTACTTGTTGTCTACCTAAAATCCAAACTAAAATTGCCGACATGTTGCGTCTTATAGCATTGGAAATCAAGTATAAAAGCCATCTTCAACTGCCAGTCATCAAAGTTTCATTTATTTTGGCAAATTTACCAAAAACTTTTTTTTTTTTTTTACACCG
>JAXGGA010005776.1:0-75205 GCA_038373865.1 Uloborus plumipes
CAGGTAGGACTAACAATATCGATGTTGCATGTAAAAAAAAGTGATGTCGTCAAAAACTTTGCCATAGTTGGTCTCGAAGAGCAAGATTCACCAAACACGGCTTACAAACACATAACTAATATTCAACCTTCAAATTTGGTTGAAAATAGTACGAAAGTTAATAGAGCTAAAGATAGAGGTACACGTAATCTATTCAAGTCTGAAAAAAGTTTACTTGACAGTGTTGGAACTAGTGAAGGTTTGAGATGTAGAACCATGAACAAAACATGTTCGGGAGAAAATATTTCTTATTGTAAAGCCGAAGTTATCAGCAGTGATATCGGAAAAAGACATTCGAATGAGCATGCGACAGAAGTATCGTTTCTAAATCTTAACACGAAAAGTACCAATGAAATCAACTTTCACGAACAAGAATCAAGGCATAAAAAGCTTAACCAGAACTCTGAATTGCAGCAGTTTTATAACCCTTTTGAAAAGAGAAATTTTAACCAGCTTTCGAGTAAGATCAAAAAGTCCTCAAAATTTACTAAAAGTAAAAGACTTCCCACTACATTTGAAATCTCAAAGGAAACTGCAAAAGAAAATTCATCTTCTCTTGCTAATCTAAAGCAGAAGGTTTATAAAACATACTCAGATATTTACACCCAAGAACGGGTTCACAAAGATGAAGCTCATAGAATTACTGGAATAAGAGGAAGAAGCAAAAGCAGCAAGGAAAAAGCTAAGAAATTGAATTTCCCATCTACACAAGCAAGTTATAAGACACTGATGAGAATCAGTGAATCCAAACCACACTGCAAAGCTGAAAGAGCAGCAGGTCACAAGCAAATTACATGAAACTGCAAATATTTGCTTTATACAAACTGCATAGTCACTTAATTGTGTGCATATGCTTCAAAAAACTTTTTGAAATAGATGTTAAAATAAATAAAAACCAATCAAGAAACGATAAATTTGTTTGTTTAAATGCGTTAATATAGCGACAAATGTCTATTTTATTTCTTAAAAAATAAAATAAAATAAAATAAAATTGAGAGAAGGAAACAATGACACTCCCATTTAGGCAAATTTGCGATGTAGACACCTCTAACTCAGTTAATTTTGTATCGCTGTATTTTTCTATAAATATGATATCAAAAGAAACTATAGAAGGCCGTATGCTGTGCTCTCTTTGTAAAGGTTATAATATTAGTTTTCTACTTTTTAATACGCTTTTATTAGTTTCACTTGTAGGTTTGTTTGTCTGTATGTAACTCTGAATAAAAGATAAAATTCACGTTCTTTGCAGATATAAAAGTAATATAATTCGTTCTATTATTATTTTACAAGTTAGTTAACAGCATTGTAAACAACTTATTGTATCATCCAATAAATCTTATTGCTTAGTTTCTTATAGATGAAGAGAAAAAGGTCACAAAGTTAGAAACGCGAAACGAAAATAATTAAAACGACATTATTTATAATCTCGTTTGTTCTAACTATAGCTCTTTAAATATATATTATCATAAATATTGCAATCATTGTTTTTATGTTAACTCGGAAATAGTGGAAAAACTGCTTCGTACACGAGCAACTTCTGTGGGGTAAAATCACGTAAACTACACAAGAAACACAGTGGTATCTTGCTTTATCTGACATAATCGCTGAAGCATCCAACGCGACATTTGAAGGATAATCGTAAAAATTTACTTTTGCGCACAAAAAAACGATTTGTTATTAGTAACTACGAAAGGAAAAAAGATAGATCACAACTGTACACAGTCATCCCTATACTCTAAAATGTCACTTATTATTTGGAACCCTAATTTTCAACCATTTTCTGCCCGAGGACATCATCTCATATTAAAATTACTAGCTGCCAGGGCAGCTAGATTAGCTTCCTGCGTCATGTTGGTGCGTAACGTCCCCCCTCCCTAATTTTTACTTTATTCTGATGTTATATTATTTGAATTTGATATAATTTAATGCTCATCAGATTTCAAGACATACTACGCACGTGGTTCGGCGTTGCACGGGCACTTCGTGCCTTGAAAGTAGTGAGGAAAATTTCAAGAAACTACTCCCCGCCAAAGCGGCTCGCTAAAAGGCGCCTTTTCTTTTTTCCTGCATCAAAAAATCATTCGAATTATTGAGATGTTGCACGTGTACTTCGCGCCTTCAAGATGGTGAGGAAGGTTTCAGTAAGTTCAGCTCGCTCAAAGGAAAGAAGCAGACATAGATACTCAGTTTTTAATATAAGTAGATGGCTTTTCAACTAATTTATATTTCAGAAAACTACAAGTAACTAGCGATAAAGTACTACGTACTTGGCCCGTTAATGAGTCTCATGCTTGATTTAGTTAAGCCTTCATTCAAAATTCTCATTATCATTATTATTATTGTTTCATAGCAACCACGTTTTGCAGCAATGGATTTCATATTTAATCATTTATTAGGCTTAATCGCTTTAAATTTGACTACTTATTAATTGATATCTTCTTTCATTAAAATCGTATAATTATATAAATTGAAACTAATGAAGCCTGAAAAATTACCTATCTATTGGTACCTGGTTCGACTTTCAGTTCATTGGCGTTCAGAAGAAAGAAGTGTGACATAAAAAGAAAGATAGTTAGAAAGAAAGATAGATAGATAGAAAGATACTCAGTTTTTAATTTAAGTAGATGATTATAGCGGGCCAGCAGAACATATGTAAATTTTCAATATATTTTATTCTTTTAAAATAACATGGAAAAATATGGAACAGGAAAGACATTTGCGAAACAATAATTGTTGCTTGATGTGCATTTTATTAAATGCATGTTTTTCAAACACCAATTTCTCAGTATTTGGCTCTAAATTTGTGACTGTCATTTCTCGTGCGTTTGGATTCGTAACGTTGTACAAAACAAGGGGTCACATGGATCAGTTTCGCCGACCAGATGTGGCCCGCAGGCTATATGTTGAACACCAGTTTTTATGTCCCTGGGGACCCAACACGGATAAACCGTTCAAACGGTATAGGTGCGGGGGACCTCAGGGTGTCAAATGTCAAATGTCCAAAAAAAAAAAAAAAACACCAGTTGTTTAGAAGATCATACGAAAGTCATTTGTAATAATCATCTAAATTTTTTTAGGTGAGAAAAAAATACTAATTTCAGTTCATAATTTATTTATTGCCACAGGATTTATTGAAACACATCAGTTTTCAATGTCTACAAACAACAGAAACATTATATAAATGAAAGACATTTTGCTCGATGCATGATCTTAAAAACATAATTTGAAGCTTTCAGTTGAAAATAATATTGCTGTATACAAGCCAAAATATAAGCAGAAAAAATACTCCAACATTGTATTTAAGTTTTTTGTTTGTTTTGTTCACACAATGCGTAGGAAAACGCATTGTGTACTTAAATAATATATCAAAACACAGTTTAACACTTTTAAATGATTAAAATCATCTTTTAGTTCACTGTTTAGAAAATAATATGAGTTTAATCATTTTAAAAATTAGCAATAAACTGAAAACAGCTCAGTTCTTAAAGTTCATAACGTTTTAAGTTTTAGTTATTTGCTTTAAATTGCAGAAATCAAGCGAAGCAAAAAATTATCACGAAAAAAAAAAAAAAATCATATACTCACCTAAAATCTACATTTATGGAATGTGTTTGAGTTTTCAAACAAAAATCTGAGGATATTTCTTAAATATATTTTTTATATTTTTAGAACTTTATTAAAAGTGAATTGGAGCGTTGAACCTTTTTTTTTTTTGGTAATTTGAACTTTTGTATAAAAATTGCATTATTGGCACGAGTTTTTATCACCAATTTTGCAAATTTACAGCAAATAAACAACAAATTTAATCACAGATAGCAACGAATTAAAAGCTAATTAATTTCTTACAAATAAAGTAATATGCCTGCTTTCTTTAATTGATTTTAGTGTCCATTGTTTATATATATGTGTCGTACAAGCTGTTAACGTGTAGTAAATGAAAATAAAAACTTGATAATTGCCTATTAATTTAACAGACTTTACTCTACTCGGTTACTTTAACAATAATGAAACTATAGAAAAATAAATGGCCAATCAATCTTCAAAACTTTTTTTTATTACCGCAAATTAAATCAAGGATTTAACTTGCAATTATGAAATGGTGGTATCTGTGTTTATGAAAAAAACCCTCTCAATCAGAAAATACATTTTGATGACTAGAAAAGCTTGTTTGCAAAATATTTTATTTACATAAACATAGCACTCAGAATTTTAGATTAATAAGATCACTTGGAATTTTGTCTCGAAATCTTCGTAGTAGGCGTCAAACATTTTTTCATACATAAACTACAAATGTTAGGAAGAAAACTCTGCAAACATGGCGCTTTTCTGTTAAAGGTCCGTCATGTGGTGCATTTATTATTATTATTTGTTATTTTTTGGCGATTTTTAATTTATTTATCGCTAATGTAAACAAAATTTTCTTAATTGGCGTTATTCAACAATTTCAATTCTAAACTTTTAGGGTTTCTACATACTTGTAGATATCGCAATTCGCTTTCAGCAATTTTTTTTTAAACTGTAGCCGAAGTAGAAAGGAAACAAGTCGTCAAACCAAGTGACGTTCCTTTAACGGAAAAAGACCCCCGTAAACATGTTTGATTTCAAAAAAAAAAAAAAAAAAAACCGGTACGTTAAAATGAAAAACGTCCATCAGGCTGCTTTTATTTTAGTATTATTGACAGGTTCATGCTGTCATTAATCGCTTGATGAACTCCGGTTTGCATTTTTTCTTGGAATAAATTAAGTCAGAATAAATAAAGCATCTTAACAAAAACTGTTTTTAAAAATAAAAGTGTATACTAGGATAATGAAGTTGATTCAAAGGAATCCTCCTTGATACTAAATGCCTACTACATTTGCATTAAAACGGGTTCCATTTGTTCGAAACAAAGCGCCACCTTGCGGTTTGCAGCTATTGGCGATGGATCCAAACAATATTCGATTGAAAATTTTTGATCGGTTGATTTTTCAATTTAAATTCAGAAATCAACTAATCGTTAATTTCGATATATAGTAGTGCGAAATGAACAAATTTAGAATTTTTGCTCCGCGTCAAAAACCAGAAAGTAATAGGCATTTAGTATTAAGGAGGCGTTGCTCAAATAAAAAAACACACGTAAACATCTTTTAAACGAGTAAAATAAAAGAATTCATTTTTAAATCTGGATATGTTGCCAATGACTCGAGTGAAATATCAAATTACGTATTAAAATAACATTGATTTAAGCGTTCGGTTGCACCAGGCTCGTGGTTAAAGCTCTCAGGATCTGTTCTTGCCGTGTGACCTGTATTTTAGAGCCATTTCGTGTTTGAAACGAATAAATTGTTTTCTGTTAATAATATTCTGCCGCTCTCTCCAGGCCCCTCTTCCCCTCTTGTTTTGGACTCCTCTGTGGACAGCAAAGGCAGGATTTAGGACCCAGAACTCAAAGCCTGCCAAATGCATTTCGAACACCTGGAAAGAAAAAAATAACGTGGTCAGAGAGGGCCGAAACAGATTGTGGAAAGAAAATGCAGTGTGAAAAATGGATGTTGTTTTTACAGTATAATACAGCTAATTTTATAGTAATAATAAGTGCTAATTTTACAGTTTATTACCGTGCATTTTGCAGTTTTAAACTGTTACCTCTGCTGCCAGTATTATACTGCTGTTTTTACAGTATAATTTTGCGGCAATAAACTGTAAAATTGCTAACTTTACAGTAAGAAACTAAAATTGCTAACTTTACAGTAAGAAACTGTAAAATTGCTAACTTTACAGTAAGAAACTGTAAAATTGCTAACTTTACAGTAAGAAACTGTAAAATTGCTAACTTTACAGTAAGAAACCGTAAAATTGCTGACTTTACAGTAAGAAACTGTAAAATTGCTAACTTTATAGTAAGAAACTGTAAAATTGCTAACTTTACAGTAAGAATCTGTAAAATTGCTAACTTTACAGTAAGAATCTGTAAAATTGCTAACTTTACAGTAAGAATCTGTAAAATTGCTAACTTTACAGTTAGAATCTATAAAATTGCTAACTTTACAGGAAGAATCTGTAAAATTGCTAATTTCACAGTAAGAATCTGTAAAATTGCTAACTTTACAGTAAGAAACTAAAATTGCTAACTTTACAATCAGAAACTGTAAAATTGCTAATTTTACAATCAGAAACTGTAAAATTGCTAACTTTACTGTAAGAAACTGTAAAGCTGCTAACTTTATTGTAAGAAACTGTAAAACTGCTAACTTTACAGTAAGAAACAGTAAAATTGCTAGTTTTAGTTTATTACTGCGAATTTTAAAGTTTTAAATTTGGAACCCCGGCTGCCAGTATAACACTGTAAAAACAGTAGTTCATTTTTTGCAGTGTGTAAACAGGTCGAATTGCATTAATCGATATCATCAACCGGTCAAATTATATTGTTAAAAAGTTGAATTACATTGTTGAAGGATTCTGTTAACGCGTGTCGAATTACATTGTCAGCGGATATTGTTAATTTTTCGAATCACACTAATAACGGATATTTTTAACAGGCCAAATTTCATTGTTAATAAGTTATCAACAGCTAGAATTATGTTGTTGATAAGTCAGATTAAATTGCAAACGGCTGTTGTTAACATGTCGAATTACATTGTTGACAGAAAATTACATTCAATACTGGGTTAAAATACACGCTGATCATAATTTAAAAAGTTTGGTAGAAAATAACGCGCTGTTTCTGATCGCATTATTTTCTTGTCTTTCATTAAAAAATAATATCATTACTTTTTTGGATCTCAGTTTTCTTCATAAATCTCTAACTTTTGTCAATATTGTCAAGGGATAAATGTATTTCCACTTTACTGATTTTATTTCTCCCGTTGATAATAATGTTAAAATATTTGAGAAGTACAGAAACAATTAAAGAAAAACATTATTTTTGGCACATGTTCGAAGACAAAAGTTTTTGACGTTGAAGTTTCTTGAACTCCCGTATTTCATTGGTATTTTAAGCAATCTTTCGTTAAATTCCGAGCAGTTCAAAAGTATTAGTACCAGCGTCCACAGAAGTTCCTCGAGTAAGCTGAGATTCACCATGTGTATAATTGACGAAATAAAATGATTAAATGTTGGGTGGAATTGTTCCCCCGACTTTATGATGTACCATCTACTTAAAATAAAGTTCTATATATATAGGAAGGAATTTTCCAAAAAGAGGTATTTTACAAAGACGTTAAGTTGGTTCTTATTATATTTCTAACGCGTGTTATCAATGCTAAAGTATTAAATGAAATAAATACGATTTAATTTACAATATACCACGCTATCGTTATAATTAATTTTTATTCAATGTGTAATTTAATTTGTTCTTTTTAATATGTATTCATACTTTTATATTTCATGCGGAAAATTGCTTTATAATTACCTCCCGTGCCCAGAACGAAATCAATGAAGATCAGTGTCTGCCATTCTATTGAGAGTATTCACACGTTTTCAATTAAGCTAATAATGTTCAACATTCTGTCTTCTATAATTGAGAACGCATGAAAGATTTGGGAATTTTGAAAAGGTTCAACTTTTGGCTCGGGTACAAATTTAGCGTTTGGTGTGCTATTTCGATGAAGCCAATGAAATTATTTATGATAACTGCATCTGAGTCTTTGCTGTGACTTCACTGTCCTTTTAGTTCACAAACACGTTTTGTAGAAGAAACAGGGTTTGTGTAAATTCTGCTTAATGTTTACACAAAATGCAAGTTGACAGATTGAAGTTAATTCTGTTTGTTAGAAGTTCTAATATGTGCCTTCAGTTTAAATTGCTGTCCAAAAAATTAGAAAGCAAAAACAGATATCATCAATTTACTAAATTTTATCATTAATTTTTTTAAGACATCAGTAAAATGAATACATAAATTCCCAAATGATATTTGTTTTTTTTTTCCTTTAAAGAAAAGTTCTGACATTTTTTTTAAAAGCTTTGTGTGCTCAGCTTTACTTTTTGTGTGAGCTGAGTATTTTAGGGCTATTAAGATAGCTTTTTATTTCTCATAACAACGGAAAAACGCTCTGTTTTACACCCAATCTTCAAAAGCGCCCATTAAACTCTCGATTTAATATATAAAACATTCGTTTAATTTCTAATTAGTGGAGAATTTGTTTTTAAGCTAAAAACTTATTTGTTTGTAATGGGCTGAGGACTAGATGATTTTCAGTTTCTTGATGCTCACGATTAATTTAAGACTGACAAGGGGACCTTACAGGTTGTCCTTCACCGATTTTGATGAGTTTTACATATTATGTAGAGGGACCCACCCTAAGTATTTTAGCAAAAGGATATTCCCCAAGTGCTCCTTAGTTTTAGAGATATAACGATCCAATGTTCAGCTCGAAGTTGTTATAGAGGTACGGTTGAACAGTGGTCACAACAGCGGCCGTTCATGTTGCATATATAATAAAAATAAAATTGAAATTCATCCCGTTAATTTGTTCTGCGTTAAATATGAATTAACAATATTAAAAATTGAAAAAATAGATTTCGTTTTTAAATGAATAAATAAATGAAATAAAAATGAATAATTAAACGATTTTTCATTAACTATCGAATTTATTTCGATTTTAAAGAAAAAAAAATACGCCACGGGACTCGATCCCCAGACCTCCAGCAGTCGGAGTGGGGGACCTTGCTCACTGGGCTACGGCCGCTGTTGTGACCACTGCTCAACCGTACCTCTATAACAACTTCGAGCTGAACTTTGGATCGTTATATCTGGAAAACTAAGGCGCATTGAGGAATATCCTTTTGCTAAAATACTTAGGGTGGGTCCCTCTATATAATATATAAAACTCATTAAAATCAGTGTGTGACGACCTGTAAGGTCCCCTTGTGAGAGAAGCAACTCAAAACGTGAATTTATATTTTGAAAAGTTGATATTGACTTGGTGTTGGAATGATAATGCTCCATTAGATCATTGAACCGTGGTGTTATCAACCAAATCGAAGCAAGAACGTGAGTGAAATGGAACGTAAAAATTTTATTGAAAAGAGTGTAGTACTGCAGAGCAAGGTAAAAGCTGTTGTAAGATGGCAAAAGCTGTTGTAATTCATGCCTAAATCGAAATAGTTACTCCTTGTAATGATGTAAAAATATTTTCAATTTTTCGTATTCATAAACTGATGGGAAGTTACAGGAGGTCACTGACCTACCAAAATTTCCTTATTCGACAAGTTTTGTCAGGGGATTTCGGCAAATTTGGTAAAAATATTGCAATATCGTATTTTTTTCTCTAAATTTTTTGTTATGATATCTGGTGGTTTTAAGAGGAGTAAACTGGTATATGTGTATCTCCGTATATTATCCTTTTTAGCCTACTTTCCCGTTAAAAATAAAAGAGACGAAAAAAGCATTAAAATTGGCATCTAAAAAATATCGCCAAGTCCAAAAAATATCGCCAAGTCCAAAAAAATATCGCCAAGTAAAAAAAATATCGCCAAGCTAAAAAAAAAGTCAAAAAGAAACAAAAAAATGAAATAAATATCGAAAAATTAAAAATTTGAAAGTAGGGTATTGAGATGGGGAATTTGTGTGTCTGTCGGTCGGTCTGTCGGTCTGTCTGTCCCCCCCTAATAACTTTTGAATGAACATTCCGATTTGGATAAACTTTTTTTTGTTGGAAAGATCTCGGCGAGTACAGCTCATTCCCATATTTGATTTTTCGATTTGAACAATTTTTGGTGCAACTTTAAACCGTTCAAACAACCTGGCCCGCGATATTAACTTTTTAGTTAACAGTCCGATTTGAACAAACTTTTTTTTGTTCGAAAGATCTTTTCAAGGGTACTTCATTCCCGTATCTACATTTTCGATTTGAACAATTTTTCGTTCAACATTGAACCGTTCAAACAAGCTCTCACCCCTAATAACTTTTGAGTGAACCGTCCGATTTAAACAAACTTTTTTTTGTTCGAAAGATCTCGGCAAGGATACTTCATCCCCGTTTTTAAATTTCCGATTTGAACAATTTTTCGTTCAACATTGAACCGTTCAAACAAGCTCTCACACCTAATAACTTTTGAATGAACAGTCCGATTTAAACAAACTTTTTTTTGTTCAAAAGGTCTCGGCAAGGATGCTTCATTACCGTATTTAAATTTTCAATTTGAACATTTTTTTTGTTCAACATTGAACCGTTCAAACAACCTTTCCCCACATAATAACTTTTAAGTGAACCGTCCGAATTGAATAAACTTTTTTTTGTTCGAAAGATCTCGGAGAGGCTCATTCCTATATTTCACTTTTCAATTTGAACCATTTTTCGTTCAATGATGAACCGTTCAGAAAAAATTTTAACATGAGCGCCTACGGAGAAATTTAAATTGAATGTTGATTCTGAACTTCAAGGCGGATTTCCTTCAAACTAACTTTGTAAGAAAATGGTTTTGATAAATAATGTATTGTAAAGTACTTTTCTGAATAATCTTCTGTGAGGACTCTGATTCCGACTCCGACTCCGCAAACATGGCGGAAATGCAGGCTCAGAAAAAATGACTGACTGGGCAGACGATTTTTTGTTTATTTATTTATTTGTTTGTTTAATTTATTATTATTATTTTTTTTATCAGACGATTTTTTTTTGTTAACAAAAATTTTTCATTCACGAGAGCATTTTATTCCTTATTTATATTTAACAACTGGCAACGGATTAAAAATGAAATTCAAGACATTTTATTAACGAACAAGTTTTTTTTCTTTCTTTGATAAAATGTGTTTTGAAGTTCTTTGTACTTTTATTTTATTTATTTATTTTTTTGCTTTTGAAAACGATTGTGGATTTTTTCTACGGAAGAACTATAACAGTTACATTCTTTAAAAGGTGCGACAAAACTTTATTGACTCGTTTATTTACTTTTTACGTGTTTATTTTATCTGATGAGAGGGGTATATTTTGCTTTCAGAAATCAGCTTTAAGTGCTATAAAGATATGTTTGACATAATTTTTAGTTTCAGATAATCAAGAGAATATTGATCAGATGCTACAATGCCGATGTCGATGTACGGGAAAGTAGGCTCGTTTAGTTCTTGACAGAACTTCTTGTTTAAAACTCCGTATATAATTCTGTAAATAGTGAACTTCCCCTGCCTAAAAACTTAAATTTGGTACAATCCTGTCCACAATGTTCCTTTGAATTTTTAAACGTGTCAGAAAGCTAAAATCCTCTGTACTTCTAAATACGGGTTTTTATTTATAACTAACACTTTCCACCCATCGAAAAGAGGGTGTTTATTTTTCGGCAATATCTTTAAAAGTTATAGATGACAGCGTTGATAACACATTGCGGAAACGTTTATTATCGATAAAAATGATGTATGATTACCGTTCTTGAAAATAACTATAAAACTATGGATATTTTTATCCGTCCGCCGGCTAAACTTTTGTTGTGCAAACGTAGTCCTCTCCCTTAAATGATCTCTGACGTCACGATTTAATGTGCACCACGTGGCATTTCATGAGGGAATTGAATATTGATTTTAGAGTAAAATGGAACCATCTCCCGACGTATTGTTTTCCCCCTGTGCTACTAGGAGCACGCGATGTGAGGGAGAAATAGTCATGACTCTATTTTTACGGGGAGTTTAATCAAATATTATGGGAAACTTTTGACATCGAGTACAAAATATTTACCCAAGTAGAACTTCTGTCACAAAAGGAAGTATAATTGCTGAAGCAATATTAAACTACAATCCATATTTTTTATGGACATTCAATACATATATTTAAATTTGGTTTTAGTCCTGTTTTTTTAAACACCATCGCAATTTATTTTTCGAATAAGAGCACTTCACCACGTATGTACAACAGTTCTATCACGTTGTAGAAGAATAATATGTTTGTATTCAGTTCCTTCCTCTTTCACTGTTTTCAACGTTTTTCCATACACTGTTTTTGCAGGATTTTGCTGTTTGCTTGATTATACTGGGATTGGTTGTTTTCCCTAGCAATTTTTGCACCTTATTTTGTCATAATAGCTGGCGCTGTTTCATCAAGACCGCTATTATTAGGAATGTTTTATTGTTAAAGATACTTGTTGTGGAAATACATTAGTTTAATAATCAAACTTTTCAATGACGAAACATGAAAACTTCGTTGCGGCAACAACAATGATTTTTTTCATAAAGATTCGGTAAACTTTATAGTGTTTATTTTCGAGCAATTACTACACAGTCTCGGTACTATTGGTATGCTAGTAATAATGCTTTGTATTGAAGAAGTGATCTTATTGTTAAATGCTCAAATTTGTTAACTGCAAGTTATTTGGTGCTGATTATAAACAAAAATGAAATTCTACGTGGGATTTTATACAATTTTCCCTTGTAATCAATATTGTTTTAACAACTGCGATTTGCTATGCTTTGTCACTAATTCACAAACTATTCATAAACAAGAACAGTTTTTCTACCATTGGTTTGGACTGGGAAAACGTAAAATATTTTCAATATCTATGCAAAAGTTTTCGTGATTTAGATTACTGATGTAAAAATGCTTAAATATTTCGCTCAACGACTTTTGATTAAAACATTCTCAATGGTCAGTTCTTTAGCTTCAGAAAATAGAACATTTTGGGGTCCTTCAACTATGTGTGGGGGCAACGGGACATGCCGGGGCGTTCGCAGAAATTTTGGGGCCCTTCACAAGTGGTTTTTTTCTTGGCCTCCCTCCATATTGTTTTCCTGTGCGTATATCTCATTCATCTTCCGATGAGTATTATTCACTGCCCCTTCTCACCCCCTTGTATTCCAACAATTACATGCAGAGCATTTTAAAAACCAATCTAAACCATGGAAGTTTTTTTTACAAATTTGACATTTACGCAAAACCTGCCATATCATGTTAACCTCCAATAGAATTTTACGCTTTCAGTGTGATTCATTTGATTTATGTTTCATAAATAAGAGGTACATCAAAATAACAAATGCATACACATGCGCTGTCGTGTTAGCGTACAAAACCATGTATACAAAGACTATCAAACGCTAGTGTGATATAAATGTAAATAATGTGTGACTTAATAGCTAAGCAATTCTAAAATGTATACATTGAACCATTAAAATAATGAAAAAGTAGTAGAGTACAACTCAACTCGTAACGATATATTTCTTAGAACTTGTAAAAGAGTACACATTAAATGAGTGCTGGATATACAATTTTTTTGAGGCGTGGGAAAAATGGAACTGCTGCCCTTCCTTCAACTCTATTTCAATTTTTAACTAGAGAGAGGGAATGGGCTGAATTTATTAAACATTATGTTTACTAATTAGATATCCTTCTTTTCGTTGAGGAAAAAATCGATACCAATAGTTACGAGTCCTAAAAGTGTAATTGCAAGCTCTTTGCCTTTGGTGACGTCAGAGGAATTATTGGGGTATCTCCTTGGAAATTTTTCTAAAGTGAAGTCTGAAACCGTAGTTTTACTCATTCTTTTGTGGTGTTAAGGAGAAGAAGCCAGGAGTTGGAGTAGTGTACGGGGTGAGAAGAAATTTTTAGAATTGACATCGATTCGAAATTTTAAGCACATTTTGGTAACGTGAGAAGGGAGAACATTAGTGCTCACTCCCGATTTCTCCCCAAAATGGTAGACAAATTTAGGCTATCTCTGAGGACATTGGGGTCTGCGCTTCTCTATAGGAAGATTTTCAAAATTGAACTTTTAAAAATACAAGTTTTGTTGATTTTAAGGAAATAGGATAGAATACGTTTTTTAACATAGACATGCATTAAAAATACATATTATTCAAGAGATTTAGCCTATTACTTTATGGAACGTTATAGAAAAAGAATAGTCATTTTACCTGAGTGTTCCTCGTGAATCCATATCCAATAAATCTTTCATCATGAAGAGGTACATTTGTTTTGGCGACGTAGAAAGGTTCATAGAAAAACTCGTAATTGGTTATTTTATACGCTGCTTCAAGCCTGTGAGAATCTGGGATCTTTTCCCACAGAGAGTGATTAGTAGCATATTGATTGTGGATGAACACTTTGGCATGGAAAGGCCGACTCTGCTTCCTCCTCACCCTCTCCACCAGCTCACTTTTACTCTTGGGCACTGGAAGTCTTTCGGGCATCTCGTATGTTGGCACCACATAGACGCACTTAGGACACGAATGCGCATGCTCGGAAGTTGCCAGAAAAACGTCCAACTGCCGCGGGAGACCCGGAACTGGCATGATATCTATGTCTGTCAAGAAATGATAAGTAGTCCTCACACCCCGACGCGCCACGTTTCGTAGATGGTTTTGAGGGTGCAGGGCTTGTTGCCACCATCTCCTGAAACTGCCGGTACGATAGCGCAAAAGAAGTGGCAAGGCCTCACCACTCCGCGAACAAGCTGGAACTGCTTGGCGATTGTGGTCCAGGGATTCAATGTCCGGTGGCGGCATGTCCCGATGGTAGAGGAAATGGAAAGTTGCATTGGTACGGATGACCTGAGAACAGAGCCTCAAGTATGCTATGTACACTTTAGCAATGTAGAAGTCTATGCCTGGCACGAAGACTGCTATGGACAAGGGGGCCTTCCAGGCTTGGGCAACTTCGAGAAGTAGGTGCAGGCGATCCACCGAGCACTGCGTCGCGAGGGTCACGTGACCGACGTGACTATTGTAGGCATTGCCCACCACCACGGCATCGTGGATGATGTAAGTTCTCCTGCTGTCAGTTCTGGAAGACGACTGGTTGAAGTTGAAGACGAAGCTGGACAGTAAGTTGCCAATAAGCAGTCCACCGTCCTGAGAGGGCCCCAAACCGTCAGCTCCGAATTTCGGGATAGGCAAGCTTTCCATTTTCCCTCGCATAGTCCTCAGGATGAGAATCATGGCCAACAGGTTGCAAAGTGTGAAGATGATGACCGCTGTGACGTAGATGAAGAGAGAAGATCGACTGCATGTCGGGCGCCAACGCTGCCGCATAATGGGCAGGCGCCTGGGAAAAAATAAAAGGAAGAGTTAAAATTCGGACATATTTTCCTGTATAAAAACCTGTACAAAAAGTATGAAGTAAATCTTAAAAATAATAACTAATAATTAAATCTTGCAATTCTTTAATACAACTGAAGAATGAAATTTTAAATGTTTTTACGCTAACGAGAATTTAACACCCGATATTACTTTGATATTTTATACTAGATCATTTTTAAGACTAATCTCACAACAAAATACGTTACTAGTAATACAGTTTTAAAACTAGGTAAACTGGCTGAAAACAGTTACTTTCGAAAAGTAAAGTTGTACTGTAAATGGTTGCCATTCATTTTGTGTTTTAACCCCTTCCAAAATCACGGATTGACTTTCCGCCTTTTATTTCTCCCTCCCGTGACATTACCGGGCTGGAGTGTTAACGTAGTAAAATTTCAATAAGAATAAGACTATGTGCAATGAGTTACCGCCCAAGCCAGGGCTGAGGCAGAACTGTAGCAAATGCACCCACAGCTCGATCATATAGCATCCTAAGACTGCAGTTTCGCCCTTATTATGGGCTCCTCAATTAGGAATAGCCAATGATCGAGCCGGAGGCAAAAATCCTCTTATTGTAGCTAAGGCAGGGATTCAAGTGAAACAGGCTATCGCAAACTGCAATCGCTACTGGAAATGAATTACATTTGAACGTTTCTTGATACTGGAAATGAATCACATTAGAACGTTCATCGTGACGTTTGCCTATGAAAAACGAGCTAGATAAAACGTCACAGCCTACTTGGCGAATAAGAGGAGATGGCCGACTGCTTGTGAGCTCTTATTGGCTCCGCTCGTAGTGACGTCAGTGCCAAGTTAAGCTGATGATAATGTAATTCACTTCCAGTAGCTATTGCATTCGAAGCGATCGCAGTGCTGTTTCACTTGAATCCCTGCCTAAGATACCCAACAAACTGGTAGATAAAATGAATTTATCTTACCAGCGAGCGCCCGCAAACTATGGTGCGGCTCAACTCGAAATTTGGGGGTAACTCATTGCACATTACCCAGCTTTAGCCTTCAAATTTCGTGTTGAGCCGCACCATAGTTTGCGGACGCTCGCTGGTAAGATAAATTCATTTTATCTACCAGTTTGTTGGCTATCTTAGCTACAATAAGAGGATTTTTGCCTCCGGCTCGATCATTGGCTATTCCTAATTGAGGAGCCCATAATAAGGGCGAAACTGCAGTCTTAGGATGCTATATGATCGAGCTGTGGGTGCATTTGCTACAAGAATAAGACTAATTTATTTCTTTTGCTCGAACCACTGTTCAGATTGTGACGTCGGCCTCTGTATCTCATTTTTTAATATTAATCAAGCAAGAAAAATTACTAATCTTTATTTAAATTGCATGTAAGTTCAGTAATTTTTTTTTACTTGTGTTTAAAATACATATTTAATTTTTTTTTTTTTGCTTGCTGGGAAACCAACACAGAGTTGTAGTAGCCCGTAATATTGGCTTTTCTTAAAAATTAGTTTTTTTTTTTTTTTTAATTTCAAGCTAGAAACAAAGAAAAAATGAAAAAAAGATTGCATATGCTGCTCCTACATATATTTGAATATATTTTCAAGGGGTTAAAAAAATAGGCACTTTCACTATTGTTTTGTTGAAAATTAACCGATCATTAAGGGATTAAGAGATCGAGAAGAAAGTTTATTTTAACAGTTTACCATTTGTAATGTTAGACAAGAGGCACTTGTTTTCAAAAACTAATCGTTTAATGGCTTGCTGTTGGGAAAAAATACTTTCAATGAAACTTAAACGTAACAAAAATTAACCCTTTTCACTCCTAACATTTGTCCGTTTGCGAAAAACTTGTACATTTCCTATGCTTGACGTTTAATATTTACCATTCGACAAAGAATAAGTATCGAGCCCTGATTTCCAGACATCCAACCACGGGCTTCTCATCACTTAACCCTTCAATCCCCATCTTCCATCAATGGTTTTCCGCTCCGGAAAAAGGACAAAAATCCGTCTGCCATATATCACAGGGGCTGCTGACAGTTTGTCACACGATCTCGCGAACGCTCACCGCTTCGCGGCCGGCGGACCATGACCGGTCCGCCGGTCATCACGCATCATGGGCCCCTGGACAATGAATGGAGGCAGGCCCTCCGCCATTCATCATATAGAGTTGTCCGCAGAGAAGATGCTTTTTCATCCGTAGAGAAGATGCCGATGAACGGACACGTGGCGTGGTTATTGATTTTAGCACTCTTCACTGGAGTTTGTACTTTCAAGCAGAGGTTTTGAATAATTCAAGGTGTATTGCATAGTGGTGTAATGGCTTGAAACTTAGCTCTATCATGAGTTTTTTTTAAAGAGTTGTGACGATGGTCCGATAGTAGAACAAGAACAGTGCAATGTGCTAAATAAAAAGTAGAGTTTTATAAAAAGAAGACATTGGATGAAAATTTGTAGCGATGTCACGAAACTAAGTTACATGCCAGTTAAGAACCTTTTTTCTGAAAACTAAATTAAAGAGCCCGCCCCCTTGTCTAGTGGTCAGAGGAGTCTGACCGGGACCAGGATAAGGAAGCCCCGGGTTCGAATCCCGGCTCGGGAACAGATGTATTTTCTCTCTCTCCCGTCCTTGTCCTTTCGCTGTGTGAATGAGTGAGTTGTGAATGGTTGTCTGCTCTATAAACGAGTCTTACGGCAAGTGTGTTGAGATAAATAGTACTTCCATCCTAATGGTGCTTGTAAAAATGAAAAACGTACCTCTTCCATCGAAATCAGGTATATGTATTTAGTAGAATATCATTTTCGGGTGCTCGAGTGGTGAAAATTACGGAGCATTTATCAGGGATATCAGAAAGTAATGTCGTTTTTTAAACAAATCAATTGTTAAAAGTAAAATTTTAAACCAACGATGTAATTATGTAATTATCCTCGTTATCAAGGTCTTTTAGCCACTTAGTAGTAAATTTTAAATTCCGGATAGATTTACAGAAAACAAAATAATTTTTGGAGCAAAATATCTTGAAATATGGCATTTTGGATACAAGCCAATTTTTCAATTTTTTTTTTTTTTTTGATATAGATAGATTGCAACAAAGGGAAATTAGATAGTGCAATGTCAGGTGACTGAAAAATGAGAAGCAGTCGGATTTCCCTTTCTTCCGATCTTTTAAAGTACTTTCTGTTACGCAAAAACTTGAAAATTTGGTCGGTCCCCCGAATAGTTCGCCAACAAGATGATTTTTCATTCAAGAAGAGAAGAAGAATCATGCTTGATTTTTTTGAAGTTTACGATGATATACTACATGAAAAATTTGTCCCAAGCTCTACAAATTCATATTTTGTTAAGATTTTAAAGGAACTGTTTTTAACCCCTGACGTAACAAGGAAGGGGGTTTTTTGTTTGATTTGCCTGCATATGACTCATTCCACGTCAAATCGCCTAATTTAAATAGTCGGCCGTGCCGTCATGTCTCGGATTTTGTTCAATATTTTTTTACGGATAGATACCTATGAGATAAACTCAAATTAATTTTTTTTAGATTTTTTGAATAAAAATTTAGGGTTGTAGAATTTTTTGAAATTTTGATTTTTTTAGAATTTTTGCTTTTTTATTTTTGGTATGCATTTTGAAAAAGCTCTATAACTTCCTCATTTTTCATTCAATTAAGCCAGTTTAAGTTATCATTTTAAAGCTAATTATTTTCTCCTTCAATATTAGTGACAAAAATGAGATTGTGAAAAATAGAATTTTGCCAATGGTCGTCTGAAGTCAGATTTTGTGTTTTTTCGATTGGTATGTTCAATAGGTCATATCTCCGGAGTACCAACTAAGAACTGCCCAATTTTTTTTTTCAGTGATGACAACATCATATACTTTTTATGTATAAAAAATTAGGAGGGTGTTTTTTGTTGTTTTGGAATAAAAAATTCAAGTGTGTTTTTTCAGTTGGTATGGTCAATAGGTCATATCTCCAGACTACCAACTAAGAACTGCACGCCACTTTTTTTCTGTTATGACAACATCATACCCTTTTTATGTATAAAAAATTGGGAGGGTTCTTTTTGTAGTTTTGGAATAAAAAAACCAAACGTGTTTTTTCAGTTAGTATGATCAATAAGTCATATCTCCGGAAAACCAGTTAACAACTGCGCCATTTTTTTTTCCATAATGAAAACATCATGATGTTTTTATGATCAAGAAATTAGAAAGAAGTTTTTTTTGTTATTTTGAAATAAAAATATAACATGTTTTTTTCAAAAAACTTTACTTTAAAATCTACTTTTGAAACTTAAATTTGAGATTCACTCAGCATCACACGTCACAAGCAGATGAAAATGTATCCTATTTATTACATTCAAATACTTGATGGTAGTTTTATATTGTTATATTGCTTGCATGCTTTGGTAGTGAAAAGTCGCTGCAGAATTATTTTACTCTTCAGTAATTATTTGCTAGCCACTCCATCAACCGATAGGAATTACGATAAAGTAAACTGAAATGTCTTTAAATATACTTTCATTCATAGTTTGACAAAGAAAGACTCGCGAGCTCTTGGTGGTTGGAAAAAATTTATATTTGGTTTCCATTATTCTGAAATCTACGTAACATTTTATAATTTATCAAATGAAAGCATAAAAAATTCATGAATAACAATCTTTATTTCTACGATGTTCCGACAGTGGCAACAAAAGGTTTTTCAAACACAGAAACCTTCTTCACTAATATACCCTTCGTGTCTAATGGCTTGAAGAAGTAATTCTCTCTTCTGCCTACTATTATTAAGGCTCTTTCATATCTTTGCTTTAAAAAATCTTCATTTGCAACCACTTCCACTGCTGTAACGAAAAACATCTGTATCCCCTTTATGTTTTGAGAGGCAAATTGAAATAGATCATGTGCATTTAAAATCTGTCCTTCGAGAGTTCTTTGAAGACTTGCTCTTATTGCAAGCCGTTTTATTGTGCCCCCTACTCCATCGCATGCATTCTTGCAAGGACTCGTGGCAAAGAAATGCCATTCAGCTGCCATGTCGTGGTCTTCCTTGTGATAGCATAGTTTTTTTTTTTTTAATTTTACGGAGTTTTTAAACTTGTCGAAAACTTGATTTTCAAGGAAATTTGTTTCAAAAATTCAATATGTTTTTTAAATTTCAGAACAACAAAAAACACCCTTCTAATATCTTGATCATAAAAAACATTATGATGTTTTCATTATAGAAAAAAAATTGGCGCAGTTGTTAACTGGTAATCCGGAGATATGACCTATTGATCATACCAACTGAAAAAACACGTTTGATTTTTTTATTCCAAAACTACAAAAAGCAACCTCCCAATTTTTTATACATAAAAAGGGTATGATGTTGTCATAACAGAAAAAAAGTGGCGTGCAGTTCTTAGTTGGTAGTCCGGAGATATGACCTATTGATCATACCAACTGAAAAAACACACTTGAATTTTTTATTCCAAAACAACGAAAAACACCCTCCTAATTTTTTATACATAAAAAGTATATGATGTTGTCATTACTGAAAAAAAAATTGGGCAGTTCTTAGTTGGTACTCCGGAGATATGACCTATTGAACATACCAATTGAAAAAACACAAAATCTGACTTCAGACGACCATTGGCAAAATTCTATTTTTCACAATCTCATTTTTGTCACTAATATTGAAGGAGAAAATAATTAGCTTTAAAATGATAACGTAAACTGGCTTAATTGAATGAAAAATGAAGAAGTTATAGAGCTTTTTCAAAATGCATACCAAAAATAAAAAAGCAAAAATTCTAAAAAAATCAAAATTTCAAAAAATTCTACAACCCTAAATTTTTATTCAAAAAATCTTAAAAAAATAATTTGAGTTTATCTCACAGGTATCTATCCGTAAAAAATATTGAACAAAATCCGAGACATGACGGCACATAGCATTAGGCGATTTGACGTGGAATGACCCATAGGGGTATATCTGTAAATCTGTCCGTGCCACGTTAATGTCTAAAAGGATGGACCGATTACGATAATCACAAAAATCATAAAAAAAAAAAAATTAAACTACGACTAAAATTTTTAGAAACATGTTTCGGAGTTACTACAAGAAACCTCTAATTTAATGCAAAAGATATGTGCTTATGAATGAAAAGATGTCCAATAAGCAAGTTAAAAAAACTATACATTCGCAAAGTTGACAACAGTTGCAGACACCTGTTTCAGGGTTTCAAGGAACATTTTTTTTAGTCGCAAACTATGTGAAACTAAACAGTGTTATAAATATACAAATTTGAAAGAAAAACAAAAAGCAGAAGCACCTATTTGCAACAACTAGGAATTTCCTTTTCAGCGCAAAATATGCGAATTTGAACAACATTATAAATTCACTATGTTGCAGAAAATTGCAAACAGATTTTTTGGGATTGCAAGAAACCGTCATTTCAACGCAAAAGATGTGAAATGTTAGACAACGTTATGAATAAACAAATTTGTAACAAAATTACATTCATGTGTTCAGAAGTCTTTTGCATCCCAAAACACATGCCTGTAATTTGTTTTTGTTTTTGTTAATGTGTGTATTTATAATGATGTTTAACTTATTAGTACTTCAATCAAGAGAACCGTCCGAATCGCGCATTAATGAGAAAAATTAATATATGTAGCAATCGAGAGAGCATGTTGAGGCAGTTTTCACGCAAAATTTATTTGCCCTCCTGTCCCCGATATGGTGATATAATATCATGAAACCCTTCCGAACCTTTCAAGAAAAATACGTAACTTAACGCTTTGTCGAGAAATTGAAAATACCACGCAATTTCATTCTGCATGTGACAGGACATAAATCTCTAAAGCGTGTTTTCTATTACTCACGAAACTCGCTAAATTTGAAGGCTTTTTTTTTAAATTTTGGTGGACTTCAAGACCTTATATTTCGATATTGGAGGGTACATAATTTATGCGTCCAAAAACATGAGTTACTTTTTTCTTTTGATTACAATTTACATAATTTTTTTTTCATTATTGCATAATCGTATGGTTTCTTGGTTAGGACAAAGGCATTTATTTATTTCTCAAGCAAAAAAATGCTTTTTGCTAAATTGGTTTGTAGTTTTAAATAAAATAGCGAACCAGTGGCTAAGCCAGAAAAAAGGTACAGATGGTTAAATTTGAATGCTGATTACATATATGTGATAAAAAAAAAGTAGTTACGATATAAATGTTCAAATTGATGTAAATTTTAATATAAAGACCACTCCACAATTAAGGCAGGGATTCAAGTGAAACAGGCCATCGCAAATTACAATCGCTACTGGAAATGAATTACATTAGAACGTTTCTTGATAAAAAACATCGTGACGTTTGCCTATGAAAAACGAGCTAGATAAAACGTCACAGCCTACTTGGCGAATAAGAGGAGATCGCTGAGTGCTTGTGAGCTCTTATTGGCTCCACACGTAGTGACGTCATGCCAAGTTAAGTTGATGATAATGTAATTCACTTCCAGTAGCGATTGCAACTCGAAGCGATCGCAGTGCTGTTTCACTTGAATCCCTGCCTAAGTAAGGATTTTCTGTTTTTCCATTACTGCACACTAGGGACTTCCTTGCAGATCTTGTAACACATTGGACCTTATTCACGGTTTGGCAACGGTCTTTGTTTGCGGGTATTTACATCAGTTTCCACAATCTTGATTGGTTCCAAATCTTAAATTTCGTCTGCTAGGCTCGGTCAATACCCGCAATGACGTCACATGAATAAGGTCCTTTCTAATTAGTTTCCATGTGAATGAAGTTTTAGATTTGGTTCAGTAAATTTGAAATTTCTTTTATATAATTAATGCAAAACTATTACGTTTGAATTACACTAATAAAATATAATCAAAATAGGAACGTAATTTTTCAAAGATGGAACTTGTTGCGATTCAATTTCTAAAACATAAATAATTTTCGTTCAATGGGCCTGCATCTACCAGATGCATCAACAGAACTGAAGTTCTTGGAGATTTTATTATTAACTTCAACTGTGGCATTGGCCATTTTCTAAATGATTGCCAACATGGCCGCCCATCGCTTTGGATGTACTTTCCACATCTTTGTCCAGTAGATTCGTTGATAAGTGTATTCTTTATCACTAAATTGATATTAGCAAGTGTAAGGAAGCAAGACGCATAGTTTGATCCTTTTGTAATGCTTACCAAAACCTGAGAAGATTGCTCCAAATCTAAAGGTAAACATGGCTGCCCGTAAGAATACAAGGTAACCTTTTCTTTTTGTAGTCATTTCTTTGGTTGTTATTTTCTAATACTGAACTTAAAAATAAAATCATCTAGTACAAAGGTTATCAACATGTAGGAGGATAAGAGAATTTTACAGGAAGCGTGAGTATACATAAAATTGAAATAAAAAAACACACCGAAGTAGTGTTTACTTAATTTTCGTATTCAAGCTTCGAGTTTTTTGACATTGCAGAAGTTTTCTGGATATTGTACTCGAGTATACGTTTATTGTAAGAGCAGGATAATTTATATCGGGTACTGTGATTTGATACATGCATTCTTTTAACAGCATGTTAAAAATATAGTCATGTGTAGAAATATAACGTTTTACAGATTAAATTATCTAGTTTTAATTTAATTACCAGCTTTCGATTCAAATTCTAAAAGTACTGTTTGTATTGCCCGCATATAAAGGGTGTGAGAGAGAGACGAACTAACACTGGTGTTCAAAGGGGGCACAGAACAAGAAAGGTTCAAAACTCTTGATCTAGTACGTCATCTGATACTTGAAAATTAATTAGCTTGCCTTAATTAACATTGCCTTTAAATTAGTAAGTCTCCTTGTCTGTCATGCGATTTCTGGTGTGCATTTTCATTGGTTGACAATTCTTGTTAGGATTTTTTTTTTTTTTTTTGCTACATAGGATTGATAGTACTGAGTTTGCCTGTGAAAGAAAACGAGTAAAATTTATAGCTAATTAGACTACATTTAACTTATGATTTGAAGTTTTTCGATGCTGTTAAATCTGGAAATATTTCAACGATTCTTTGTTAGTATTTCCCGGTGAAGCATTATACCTGACAGTTTGTGTTTATCAACAATATTTTAACGGTTTGTTTACTTTAAATTTCGTCCGCTGCAATTATGGGACTATTTAAAAGAAAATTGTTATTCTTTTTTTATTAAATTCAATGGCGTACGCATGAAGTAAAAAATATAACGTTAGAGTTCAGGCAGCTAACAGTTGGCAAAATATTTGTCGAGCTCTAGTTTTTCATTCTGTGTTTAAATTAGTTGTGAATTAAAAATCCCTCATTTATGCAAAACTGGTTTTATATATTACAACATGAACTACAATGAAATATATGAGTGAGCATTATTATGTAAATTATATAACAAAACAATTAGCAAACCATATTTTTTTTGCATCAGTTTTGTTGTAAGGAACTTTGTTACGATACGCTGTCGTTCAGATCGCTGTCGTTCTACTAATAAGGGGTTAAGGAGGGCGCCAGCAGTTATTTAAATGTTTATTTTCAAGTGCAAAAACTCTTTTCTTAATGTATATTGGTAAAAGTAATTTTAAAATTTTTTCTGTAATGTACTCGTATTCTGTTTTTTTTCTTCCGCTCCTTTCCTCCTCTAAATTGGCGACTAATTTGAGTGAACATAAAATAATTAATTACTTGAACACTATACACTTTTTTCAAACACGCTTTTATTAACTTCACTTGTATGAAAAAACGTAACGGAATCTTGCAACTCAATTTTCACCCATTTCTTGAGATTGGAGGATTCTTTTGAAATTTGGTACTCGACCTCATACCCAATGGTAATACTATAGTCTATAATAAAGTTAATTATTTATCCTAACACTCTTTAATCAACTACACATGTATGTATAATTGTATGCAATGGAATATTGTAGCTCAATTTTCACCCACTTCCTATGACTGAATTCTTTTGAAATTTGGTCCATTTTGTTACGTTCTTAATCTCCACTCTAAATTGGCCACAAATTTGAGTGAATATAACATGATCAACTATTTGAGAACTAAGCACTTTTTTTCAAAATCTGTAATTACTATAATAGCTTTGATGTCAAATTTGAGCATTTATGAACATCTCCGTTGTAAAAGTGTTTAATGTTTTTTTTAAAACTTATTTTCAATCAGAATGAACTATTGTGGGAAGGGAAGGGGGAGGAGCAGCGCAAGAAATTTAAAAGGTCAATTATAATCATTCTAACATGATTTCCCTAGTGCACTTTTTGTTGAAGAGTTATCGAGGGGGTGGGGTTCGGGGGAAGGAATTAGTCATTAACTTTTTTCCCCCTATATGGACAGAAGTGATTGGTAAGTCCAAGGGCGGATACAAGGGAGGGGCGATGGGAGCGATCGCCCCTCCCTTGAGGGACTCTTCTCCAGCAGTTTTTCGACTCTGAAGTTCAAAAAAGGCAATTTTAGATGGTTTTCAATGATACTATGCGAAGTTATTGGGATTCGGGGCTCTGATCTGGAATTTTTTCGAAATTGAACACCGAAAAATTTGTAGTAACCATGAGTTAACCAGGATATGTGGTATAAAAAAGGGGGAGGCAAGTAGAAAAAAAAAACAATCGCCCCTCCCTTAGAACATTTCTAGATCCGCCCTTGGATAAGTCCATTCTTTTGTATCTAATTAAAGCTTTTGAGAAAGGGGGGGGAGGGATCCACCTTGTTTAGTCTCTGAGTCTGTCGGTGTCGCCCGAATCCAGTTCGGACAACTATTTCATGCAGAATTTGTGATGCCCGAACTGAGTTCGGGGAGGGAGAAAAATTAACGTTCCTATTTTGTGACGCTCTAGCTGGATTTGTTTCTACTTTAGGGTTCTTAATTCTCCATATCTTAATACATGGTATTAGTGGTCCCCAAGCAGCACAAAGGCGTTCAAAACACGTTCTGCAACACGTACAGAGCGCACCAGCCGGCACGTTCAAAACACGTTCTCGCAGCACGTGTTGTCAACGTCTATGTGTCTCATCGATCGATGGTAATATGACACGTCGAAATCTGGTGTTGACCACCTTTTTTTGTCCCAGTTTTGAACGTAGAATGATAGGTTATATTTAGGTTCTGGAAATACGTTTGTTTTCAGTGTTCCCAGCTGAAAAAGTATACTACGTATACCTCACTATCCGGTGGCCGTGACGTGTTTTAACCGTGACGTCATTTTTGATCCACCTTTTTTGATCCATGATCGTCGCCATCTTGGTTATTATTATTTAATTACTTAATTAATTTATCTAATTTAACTATTGATTGTTTAATTACTTTGAATTTAATATATTCATTCTGCGGGATTCGAACGCGGGTCCCTTGCGACTCCAGCTGGGCACGCTAACCACTATACGCTACTTGATCTCATCGAGGGAGAAAAATAATACTTTAAATGGAATTTTTTTTTGCAGGAGGCGCCATCTATGAAAGACTAAGGGCGTAAATCATATCATTTTATTAGTATGAATGCAATGCTTTTTTACTGAAATGCATGCAAATCTGATTAGGATCTTGGGAGAAAGAGTTGTTTAGGATAAAACTTAAAGTTTCTGCAGATATGATTCCTCTTCCCTTTCTAAAAAGCAGCAATTCACGACCTCAATTCTGAGAAATTAAGCCCCTCCTTAAGCACTGAAATGACACCGTGATAATATCAGGGCTGCAGAGTCGGAGGAAAAATGGTCGACTCCGACTCCCGACTCCTGCTTTTTTTGAAATTATTTATTTTTTTACCCAAATGTGAAGAGGGAAAAACCCTAAACAAAGGTTGAAATATTAAGTCCATTTTTAAAAGTTTCATTTTTATTCATGGTCGTAGCCAGGACTCACTTTAGGGGGGGGGGAGCAAGCTGGGGTATCCCAGTTGGAGGTCATGGGAGGTCATTGTGACCTCTCGAAAAGTTTAAATTGGTCATGAATTCTCGCAGGTAATTTCACCACATTTCCTCAATTCTCGGAGATCACTGTGACCTCCCAAAAAGTTCATTTTCTCCAGAGCAAATGACAAGTGCCGCTCTTGTCATTTGACTCCGTACAAAACTAATCCTTTTCTTGTTAAATGGCCAGATTTTATTTTAACACAATGCATTTTTGCTGCAAATATTTTTTTATTATCTTGCATGAGCCCATACATAGCAATTCGTTTCACAAAGCAGACCCGCCATTTTGAAGCCCTTTTTAATGATCCTAGATGCTTAGGATTTGGATATTGGACGCTGAAAATTTGTATCTGTTAGTTTCAAAGACATGTTTTCACCACCATAAAATTTCATCGAAATCGGAGGTGGTTAGAGTCGGAGTCGGAGTCGACATGTTTTTCAACAACTCCGACTCCGACTCCTTTAGTCAAAAATCAGTCCGACTCCGACTCTTCGACTCCGACTTCGACTCCGCAGCCCTGGATAATATTACTGTTTTTGCACGTCAAATATCACGTTTCTTAAGCACTGAAATGACACCGTGATAATATTAAAGTTTTTGCACGTCAAATATCACGTTCCTTAAGCACTGAAATGACACCGTGATAATATTACTGTTTTTACACGTCAAATATCACGTTCCTTAAGCACTGAAATGACACCGTGATAATATTACTGTTTTTGCACGTCAAATATCACGTTCCTTAAGCACTGAAATGACACCGTGATAATATTACTGTTTTTACACGTCAAATATCACGTTCTTTAAGCACTGAAATGACACCGTGATAATATTACTGTTTTTGCACGTCGAATATAACGTTCAAGTGACACTTAGCACCGTTATTTGACCAATAACACCATTTTTGCACCAAATTTGAACGTTCTGGTGCTGCTGGGGTCATAGTTTTTCACAGATTCCGACTTTCGTCATTGCGCGGAGAATGTGGGCGTGTCAGCTGCTCAGATAAATAAGATAAGCATCGGTTGATGAACGAAAACAGAATTTAGCTTTCTCGTTTTGTTTTGGTTGTTTTTCGATGAATTTTTTGCAAATTAACTTTTTTCGCAACATCTGATTCAGTTTTTTTTTATTTGTTCTAATTGAATAAGATGGGTGTATCATCCGTTTTATATGCATTTAAAAATTATAAATACGGTAGTTGCTGTACTTGAAATTTCATTTTTGGAAGAAAAACATGTTTTCTAACTTGTATGATAGTATAAGAAGCAAGATAAAACATTCAATTTTTTTTCCATTTTTGGTTCATTTTTCTGAAATATGTCACAGCGCGTTAATGACCTAGAGTGAAAAAATTTCATTTTTGAGCTATTTTATCACTTTAATTAAGGCATTCATTGCTACCAATTGTATTTTTCACTGATTTGAGTTTGCGTTCGTATAATTTCTTAAATGTTTTGAAAGTAAAGCCACTGCTCAATACTTGATCAGGAGGTTAATATTGTGAAATACCTGTAAAAAAAAAAAAATAAGACAGAATAGTGAATAAGCTACATTATGCACTTTTTTCTATTTACTCGTAACTTTTTGTGAAATTTGTATATTCTATATCCTTATTACGGTAACTGCGATAGTATTTTTTCAGAAGGGAATTTTTATCATAATTAATTGTATCTAAGTTTTGAGACAGGGAATTGGGAATAGGAGACTTAAGATCAGCATCATACGTTTATTCCTACCTTCTAAGGTGCTTTTGCTCGTGTATTTGCTCGTTGTAGCTGAATGTTCGTAAAAAACGAGAAATAATAAAATTAATAATAGGGCGATTCTCTGTAAACTCGTCATTTTTCACACGAAATCTGTCCGGGCAGGGTTTTTTGAAGTGTTCGTATAATTATAATACTATTGCTCAGAAAATGAATCTATTACTTTGGTTTCAAAGAGGGCCAGGTGAAGTTTGTGTTTTTCTGATAAATCATGATAGGGGTTTGAGTCCACTCCCTAGTGTAACTAGGCAGGGGACTGTGCCATTGGACTGTATTTTTGCTCTTTCTTGCGTAATATCTGCAAAACTATTGGTGCATAATTAGTTACGAGACTACCTATAAATTTAGGCGGACATATCTAATATGTTTTATAATTAAACTAATTGACATTAATAAAATCACTTCCCAGAGGACTGTTTTCGCAACAACCCTGATGCATACTTTCATTACAAATGTAGCTCTCAAACTAAACAAAGTATCGTTTCAACACCGTTCTCAGCAATTTCAGAAAATTCACACTGATTACTTTAAACTTCATGATAAAAAACATTTGCAAGAGTAACAGATTTTTTCTATTGGAGCTTTGAATTTGTGGCAATGTACTGTTTGAAAAATCTCTGGACAGAATTTACATAACAATTTTAGGTTTTAAAAATACGTAATTAGACCTTACTTCATAAAAAAGATATAGTTGCATTTTTCTATTTTTAGATATTAATTGCCAAATTTATGTAGTGTTAATAGGTTTTTTGAAATATTGCCTTTAAGTGTTAAACTATTGGATTGCGACAGCCAGGGAACTGTGTGTTTGGTGCTTAGATAATTTCTAGAAAAAAGTTAAATTGTTATCGTTCCAAATACAATTGGGCTACAAAGTATTAATGCTTTACTTGTATTAAGAGCGATAATTACTTTATTACACTTTATTTTTAAAATACTCGGTCCGGACAGCCAATTACTAGTTTACAGACAGGGACGTCATTTCAGGTTTTTCCAGGGGGGGGGGGGGGGGGGCAAAGGGTCCAAACACATTTCATTTCACCCTCCAGGGTCCCCCGTACCTACCAGCTTAGTGGTTTAACCGGGATAGGGCCCTGAAGAGCGCTCTGTTCTTAATTTTGAACCAGAACCTAGGGTCGAGCAAACCATAGGCCCTAGCACCCCCAGAGGTATCGTTTCACTTGGAGGACTTTGTGACCACGACATTTTTAACGCCTCCCAGCCACCATTAATCAAGGCGGTGGATCTTTGATCGGCTGGGATCGAACCCGGGTCCCTCCGGACATGAGTCCGACACCTTACCGATCGGGCCACCACGGCCCAGGGTCCAAACACAATGCAATTTCATCGGAAAATAGCAAAAGCCACGACCACTTATAGGTAAATACATGATTTCTCAAAGTCAGGGGGAGGGGCAATTGCCCCCCTAAATGACGGGCCTGTTTACAGAGAATCGCCCGTATAACTTTGTTGTTCAGCTGATTCTATGAACTCATATTTTATTAGTTAAACTAGCTGCGTAGCCCGGCGTTGCACGGGCTGTAATGTAGTGAAGACAGTTTGAGAAAACTACTCGCCACCAAGGCGGCTCGCCTTTAAAGAAATGAGGAAAGTTTAAACAGTTTACTCGCCGTCAAGGCGGCTCGCCTTTACAGTAGCGAGGAAAGTTTCAATTCACTACTCACCGCCAAGGCGGTTCGCCTTTAAAGTACCAAGGAAAAGTTTAATAAACTACTCCCCGCTAAAGCGGCTCGCTAAAAAGCTTTCCTGCATCAAAGAATCAATCGAATTATTTGCACATGCTTCCTCAAAAATAAAGATGTTCGTGCTTATTTAAGCTAGGATTTTTTTGTGCGAGTAAAAATCTTTGTTTCATGGTTACTGTTTTAGTGTTCAGATTCCAGCTCATTAAAACAATCCCCTGCTTTCTTGGAAACCTATATGAGGAATCAGTTTCATTTAAACACTAAGAAATTATTTTTACAAAATCTTTAGACCTGAGGCTATTTACTTAAATGGTTTTCAAGTGCATATTTTCTCTTTTTTGACATGTCCTCAAACTAAAGGAATGAAAAATAAATCACAGTTTAATCGAAAATGAGTAATTTCTTTAAGTCATTGCCTATAATCATTAACCTCTTAAAAACAGAGTATTTTCTGGAAAGTCTAGCACAAATGAAAGAAAGTGAAAGTATAAGTATAGTTGTACGTTTTCTTTCCTTTTTTTGTTTTTAATTTTAGTTGTTCATAGGTGGGGGGATAAGGACGGTGGGGTGGGAAAATATATAAAATATAATACGAACAAAAAAAAAAAGTGTGAAAGATTTGATTATATATTTACTTTGAATTTGAAAATATTCAACTCAAATTGTCATACAAGTACAAGAATAGCTAAGAATTTAGTTTGGCATTACAAATTAATATATTACTCTTTGTACACCATCGAGTGCACCTACCGACTGCTGTAGAATGACTGCCAGGGTCTTTTCGTAAGCCGGCAGTCGGAGTCGGCCCAAATTTATTTAAGACACCAAAACATTACATACAATAAAAATAGAACAAGACAAATAACAGGGTACAATACAAAAACAGCAAGACAAAGAACATACAAAACACAGAGATATGAAAAGATGACTAAACGAAACAAACATAATAATAAAAATAAATACATAAATAAGTAAAGAGGCAAATTCACTAAGTGAATGAAAAGGTGGGCGCAAAAATATTATGAGCAAAGATCACGTGTTGGACGGAAGCTTGTATAAAAGGGGTAAGTGAGAGAAATTTAATGAGAAGATGTCATGCATAACAAAAGAAAGAGTGATTAAGGGTGAATTTTAGTTTAGGTCGGGGAAGAGCAGGGTCCTGTTGGCTTCAATAAAGTTTAATAGACTTAACATGCATCTGTGAGCTTTAAGGTCAATATGGGAGAGGACTTTCCAGTTGTCTCTCATGTTTTGATTACTATAAGGGAAGTGGTGGGCTCTGGTGTGCGGGCAAGAGAGTCGATAGTGTTTTAAATCTCCAAAATCACCACAGATGCAGTTTGGAGAAGGAAGTAATTTCTGTCTAAAAAAGTAATCATGGGAGAAGCAATGTCCAGAATAGATTTGATTTAGGGTTTTATTTGCCAACAGAGTGTTGAAAGAAGGACTAGGGAAAGGATCAAAAGTCCATTTCCCGGAGGATTCATTTGTCCAATATTCACACAATTCGATGTACACCATCGAACTACTTTATACATAAAACGTGTTTTACACAAGGAAAGTGCCTCATAGGTGTGCCATGTATGGTAAATAAGTTGAATAATCTAAAGCCTATTTTTTATTAGAAAGCTCAGCCGTGCATTTAAAATAAAATACCATGCGTTGCAAGATCGCTCATGTGCAGGGGCGGATACAAAAACAGTTTTAGGGTGGGACCCTGAAAAGTGGGGTCCCCCATCCCCTGTAATGTTTTACCGAAAAAAGTTCTCATGAGGCACCTTTAAAATGAAGGTGGATAAAGGCGGGGGGGGGGGGGAGAGGGCTAATCATTTTTAACATTTTACGCCAATTAATTAACTAAACCTTACATAATTTCACGGAAATGGTAGAATTAATGAACGAATCGTATTACGTTAATCTCGGATTTGAAACTCGTCACTTTTACGTATTCCTTCACTAACCGCCTACTGCAACATCACTCCCAAATAGCAAACCAAAGTAATTTTATTCAAATATGCTTTTTGTGTGTGTGAAAAAAAGTTGGAAAATTTTTACTTACTTTATGAAGAAATAAATCACAAAATAGTTGATGAGAAAGTTCAATTATTACGTCTATTTCCTCGTAAAGGGAGGAAGCCCTTTACGAGGAAATAGTACCTTTTGCTCCACGTCCCGTAAATCCGCTACTGCCCATGTGAGACACGAGCATGTGCAAATTTACCAGTAGTTTTTGCCCATGGCAGGCCCTGGCAAATGTTTTAAGTGGTTAAAATGCCTTACAGGTATTTGTGTGTGTGTGTGCTTGTGTATGTATCACGATTTCATGCTACACGTTTCCACTAATACTTTCTTTATATATTTCCCACATGATGCTGCGGGGAAAACCACTTTAAATCTTACAAATAGATGTTTTTAACATAAATGATGCCATGATTAAACATAAACTAAAATTTCTCAAAACATTTTTTTTATAATTATTGCAGACTAGAAATCCTAGTTAAACTTTGATTCCACTATTGTCGACGGCGACTGTACCGTGTGGTTGAAAAGGTCACATCCAAACTGTTAGTGTGATGCATCAGATCATACGGATTTTGATTTACACAGAAACCAGGTGTTGGAAAATCTGGTTACTGTAGCATATCCGAGCGCCACTTCCTTTGTAATTGTTATTTGCTCATAGCCTGACATATCCAAGCGAGCCATTTGTGACTTTTAACCAACCTGTTGAAATCACCATTGTGCATAAGGACGCTAAGGGGAGGGGGGATCGGTTTTTCAATCGGCATTTAATTTTGATGTTATTTGACCACTGATCGTTGAAAACGCAGATTGTTATTTAGTGTTATTTCATTAAAAATCATTTTTCACGCTTCTAAATTAGCAAATATTTTTTACGATTAACTGATTATTTTTTAAATTTCAAAACTTTTTTACCCATTAATGCAGTGTATTATTGAACGTGATCTGGTACATACCCTTTCGAACTTGTAATTTACTAATTCTAATTTAAATCTGCCCCAGTCGAATCCTTTCAACTACTTAATTAAGACTTTTAAATATAGATTTTGCCATCATATTTACCTGAACCGAAATCTTCGACTTTTATTTCTATTTATTTTTCAAGGAAAGCTTTTAATGTAAATTTCAAACCATTAGCCCTTCAGAAGTTTTTGCTATAATTTGATTTCATTTAGTTGACTTTTTCTCCGTTAATGTAGTTTATAAAGGACTTTGTCAAGTCCGTGATAAAATGTGGTAAACCTTTTAAAAGTGGGATGAGGATTTTTTTTTTCTATTCATTCAATTCATACCTTAGCTCATTTAGCAATCCTCCTTTTTGGTCCAAATTGTTTACGACAGCTTTCAAATTAATGCTATTTGTTTTCGTGAAATATTATTGAAAGGATGAAAATAGTCGGGGGAAATTAAAATCTATGGTTTTGAGAATAGTTACGAGTAAGTAGGGGGAATAACCTTTCCACAATATCTCTTTGTACTAAAAAAAAAGCAAGCTTGATGTTGTGAAAGGATAAGTGTGGCGCGCCTGGGTCCACTTCGTTCCCAAAAAACTGCGTAAATAGTGGATTACCACTAATTCAAATAATTCTCCTTGATAGGGCCCCGACCCTCTACGCCAAGTCTCTTAACCCTCTATCACCTAGTGATCTATTTATAGATTACCTCTTTTTATACTCCTCACTGAAAAACTATACCATTTTATCATTTCTTATTCTTATTGGTTGGTTTACTATCGAACCAATTTCCAGTAGGAAGTCAACCAATAAGAAAAAGAAATGATAAAAAGGTATAGTTTTCAGTGATTATGTTGATTTATAAATAGATCACTAGGTGGTAATGGGTTAACACCACCAAAAGTTGACTAAAACTGCGTTGTGAAAATTTTAATTTCGAAAAATAAAAATAAATGACAACATTTTATTTTAGAGAGATAATGAATTTTTGAAACCGGCACGAGTATAATTTTTTTAAATAAAAATATTCGTTTATAGTCCCCATGACCTAGGATGGTCTTTTCCTTAAAAGCTTAATGGTTATTAGAGGGTCCATTTGCAGGCATGGTCAGTACTATGTCAGTATATCATGATTTTAGTAATGGCAAGTTATCAAGTAATGTAATTTCATTAAGGTAGCTGCTAGTTTCTGTGGGGTTCGTAGTAAAAGGGAAAGAGTATGCATTATAAAAATGCATTTCAGTTGGCATCAACAAAATCCTACTAGTCAAACTTGAAGGTTATTCTAAATGGAATGAATCATTTCGGCAAATTCAATCATAAAGTCATGGAGTTATTCGTAGTTCTAGAGTTTGAATACGTCATCTTGTGATTTAAGAAATTAATCAAAGAGATAAAACATTTCAGTTTTGTGTAGATGAGGCAGATTGGACAGGTCGTATACTATAGAAGTGTTTCTGGCTTTGTTTTACCTCTTTAACCAGCCATTAGACAGAGACTGTAGTGCCTCCTGTAGTTCATTGGAATTTCGAAGCAGAAAGATTGTTTTATTTAAAAAACTAAATGCTCAGAGTTTAAAGTGAGGGTTATTATAAGTGAAAAAAAAAGCTCTTGTTAATTGAAAAATAAAATTACGACAGATAATGTCATGTTAATTTTAAACACAAGTAAAATTATTTCTCTTTGAATATCATCTTGCAAACGAATATTTTGAAATAAATTCATCACGACATTATTGAATAGTAAAGCTCCAATTCATTTTTGTTACAAATACGTGAAGCTTCGCCATGTAATTTAATAAAATAATTATGTCAATAAATATGTAATAGATCACATTTCCTTGCCCTTTCCGTCACACAAGTCAAACAATTATCTTTCAAAACACGAATACGGTGACACACATCAACTACCACATAACTGTAACTGTGATTACGCTCATCTAAGTATGAAGAAGAAAAAAAAACCCAAACTTAAAGGGCGTGTAATATTTTCATGGTCCGTTACGAATGGCGAACTAACTACTTGGCTTGATTGTATCTATCTATTTATATCTCAATGAATTCCCTTTAATGCATACTTCGAATGCTAAATATGTTTCTGATGAGAATTCTAACGACAGAGATATTGATTGTTCTGCTATCGAACAAACCAAAGTCATTTTTCATCTTACAATCACACGAAACAGCGCTATAAATCTTTTTTTAAACGTTCAAATTTACCTCTTATTTTAAGCGCTGATGTAGCAGAATGATATATTGAATGTACATCATGAATACTAAATCTTTCGGGTACATCTTGTAAACAATCTAAAACAGGGGTGCCCTATTCCCCCAAGAGTAATGGCATTTTACTCTGAACGCTACGAAGACTCCCCCCTCTCCGAATGAGAGAAACACCCCTAAAATCGCCCCCTTGAAAAGTTAATGGCACCAGGGACTTTCTGAACTATTTTTTTGAGAGGGAGGAATTATTAATTTGCCGATTCCAATTTTACCAAATGAAAAAATATGATCATGCAAAGACATACTATACCTGCATAATATCTAATGAGATAGAGCATTAGGTATCATTTAAAAATTATTGAAATAATTTAAGAAATTAGCAATAAAATGTTGCAATATTGTCTCTAAATTTGTCAAATTATTGGCAAAATTTTTCGAATAAGGCATTTCTTGGGAGGTCACAATGACCTTCTGTAACCTCCCACCAGGCAGCTCCTGGTTATCACAGTCTGCGTTATGACCCTTTTCTGGTGGGCACCATTGATGTGAAAAATTTCAAATAAATGAGTTGGTAACACAAAAGTTAAAATCTAATAAACTCAAATAATTAACCTTTTTCCAATTTATGCGATTTTCTTTATTCAAAACTGAGTTACCTATGATCGTTTACTTGCTTTTGATGCTTCACACAATTAACTTAAAGGACTTTACGACACGATACTTGCAAGTAATTTATTGAACTTTATTTATGCTAGTGAACTTATTCTGGACACTTTCCATCATAGCAAATGTTATAATGCCTGTAATATAACTTTACAATATTTAATCAAGATTAATAATTAATATTAAATCAATATTTCGTAGAAAAATCATTACTTTTATCATATTTCGTTGCAAAAGCTAATTATCTAAAAAAAATCAAAATTCATTTGAAAACGATTTTTGTTCACAGTTAGCATTTTAAAAGAAAATCAAATAAAGGTAATATTCAGATGAAATGAATACATACATATTTGAGAAGTTACAAATAAATGATTTAAGAGGAGGAAATAATGTTAAATACAATGTTAAATGATGAAATGTGTTAAAATTGAGAAGTGTTCAGAATAAAGTCCATTAGTGTACATATGTTTTCATTAGGTTTTAAATTAAATGATTTAACTATTGCAGAACAATTAAAAATATTTAAAGAATTTCATTTGCAATTTCCAGTCTCTGACGTTTTAATAGTTGATTGGACAGTCTTACGAAATGGTTAAAATTTTGAAAAACGTGTTTTAAATTAAAAATAGACATTAAAAATATTTTTTATGACGATAATTTCTTTTTCAATCACAAGTACAGCTGAAATTCGTAGCTTTTTCGTTTTCTTTTTGTAGTCAATTTCATTTTTCCAGCTCATTCAACAAGTCAAATCATTGATTAATAACTACCATGTTATAAAAAAGAAAGAGACAGGGAGAGAGAAAAGAAAAAAAAGCATTAAAAATGAAAAAAAAAAAAAAAAAAAAAAACAAGAAACCGTGTAATATTTTGTTAATGGAAAACGGAATCTAACATTCTTCTGAGCATTGTGCTTATCTTTGTTTTATTTGCTCTGCTGAATGGCAACTTCGCTTTTTACATGAGAATAAAAGAAATATTAAAGATAAAATGCTCTAATGACTTGAGCTAAGAAGTTCTTGAAAGGCTTCAGAGACACTTTTATGGAATGGCAGAGACTTAGATATTAACGAAACGGTTTCTCCTTTGATGACTAGGCAGATGCTTATGTTCCCGTACTTTCATATAAAAATGAATAATAAATAAACCAACTTCTGCTTAGTTATTTAATATCTAAGACTAGAATATAGTTGCCAAATAATGTGATTATGGAATGGAAACATTGAAATTTCTTGTCGAGATTTTACGTGGAAGCGGAGTTAAATCTTGTGACAATTTTAAGATTTATTTAAAACATTAAATGTGTAGCTAAAAAAAGCAGAGGAGTATGAAATCAATAAGAAAAGCTAAAACTTTAGAGATGGTAGCATCTCTTTCTCTGTTTAAGAAAAAGAGTGCATGTGTCTGTGTGTGTTGGTGGGGGGGGGGGGGGCAGAAGTTTTGTCATCAGTTTGTAGACATTATTATATTGTTCCATCAGTTGTGTCTTGAAAAACTTTTAAATCAATGTTTTGAAATGTTGTCAATGACTTTATTTTGAAACGTTTGATTCTCTCGATAGCAGAGATTTAATGAGTTAATTTTGAAAATTGGGCTAATATGTCAAACCTCAAGCTGTTTATTGCATCATTTCTCACAACAGAAGTATAAAATTTCTATGCTCTCTAAAACTTATTTTTACGCTTTAATAGCCTCAATTTCGCCCAAAATGTTAAAACTTATTACGTAAAGTTGAAAAAATTGTGCAAGAGTTTAACGCCTGTGAGCTTCTATGCAAATTAAGGCCTTTAGTTGAATAGTTCATACAACCTGATTATATGTTCTCATTGCACTAGCTTAGATTAAGTTTTTTCTTTTCTACTTGAATTTAAACTTGGAACTTGGAACAGCTAATATCTAATACTGTCGTCCCCGCTTAATCAGGTAACGGATAAATGAATACCCCGCTTATACGAATAAAATATCTCGGAACCGAATATTTCCCCTGCCATAGACGCAATGTTAAAGATCCGCGTTTAATCAAATACCCCGCTTAATCCAATAATATTTCTTGGAACCGACAGTATTCGTTTAAGTTGGGCCGACAGTATTTCATACAAAAGAAAATATCACATAAAATAGATGTGTTTAGAGGGGGAAGGGATTAAAACATGTGTTCAGAGGCGGATACAAGGGAGGGGCGATGGGAGCGATCGCCCCTCCCTTGGGGAACTTTTCACCTGTAGTTTTTCCACATCGAAGTTCTAAAAATGCAATTGTATACGAGTTTTAATGAAGTTTGGGGAAAGAGTTTTGAGGCTCTTCCCCGGAAGTATTCCAAAATTGAAATCTGAAACTTTTGCAATCAATATTTGTAAGCTAGTATGGACAGTAAAATATAACAAAGATCAATCGCCCCTCCCTTGGAAACTTTCTGGATCCGCCCCTGCATGTGTTGTAAGATATTTTTTACAATTACATAAAACCATTTTTTTAATTGAAAATAATTAATTTTTGCGTTTGCAGTCCGTCATGAGTTAGAGTAAATGTCGAACCGACAAAATGTTTCGAATGTGTTTTCTTTATCGTTATTGTTGATGGTTTAAGTTTTCATGAAAATCAGTCAAATACTGATTCGGAAAAATGTTAGCGTTAAAAACCTAGTTTATCAAAGTTAACACCTCAAGGAAAATAATTATTTAACGATAAATAAAATATTTCTTTTCGAGCCAATGTAAGCATTTCAAGGTAACGAATGCAGCACAGTATGCTCTCTGCATAAAAACTACCCTTTGGTTAAAAAAAAAAATCTGATGTGGACCCTATACGACTTCCTTGTTCGTCTTTGTTAAACAGTCGATGTTCTCTACTCGTAATAGCCCTAAAGAACGGGTGCGTGTATTTATGTACGCTTTAAGAAAAAAAAACGTTAATGCATAATTTTCTGAAGGCGTTCCTACACTTACACAAGCATAATAAACATAAGAAATAAAGAATAGCCCTTTAAAGTGTGAAAACATTATTATTTTTTTTTTTTTGATTTAGTGTCTGAGACTTGAAACTAGCAAAAACTGTATGGAACAGGCACAAAGAGCAAAAATACAATGTAGCCTTAGAGCAAAAAGATATTTCAAACAGTTTTACCCTTAGTTTTTCGTAATGTTAAGAAGACCAGCAGCGATTAATTTTTCAACTATCGATGATTTTATCTGCGATTCTATGAGGATCTAATCTCCTTGAATATCGATAAACTGACGCGAAATTCAAAATTGAAACTTTTTTCTCCAATCTTGGTTGCATACAGCCAAGTTATCGCCGGTTTAAGAAATATTTTCAGTGTTCCTTGTGATTAATACCGATCCCCCCCCCCCGCCCCAAAGAAACCGAAAGCGTAAAAGACCCCATTCGGAAAATTCGAATGCAACCAAAACTGAAGGTACACATAGGTCTCATATGGATCTCTGGAGGGTCCATATTGATCTCATGTACACGAAATGTCGAACTTTCTACTGCACACCGTGTTTCAGTTATGACAGATAAGTACATACGAATATAGGTACAGGCGCTAAGCAGAAAAGTCTTATCAGCACTTTTTAGCAAAATTCAGTTATTGTCACCAGGTAATTATCTACAATATGTACTACACAGATGCATCGTTTGATGGTAATTTATGAGCAGGAAATATTGAAATAAAATTTCTGAAAAAGAGGCATCTGATTCAAATACATAAATGCATAAAACTTTAAAAAGTATTTTCGCAATTCAAACTCAGCTGCAGATAACTATTTAGAGGATGGAAAAAGGGAATAATTTTTTATTCATACATCTGCAGGTATACGCACTTACGGTCAGACGAAAAAAACTACTCAACATTCATTCGAAGAGTAAATTTGAAAATTTGGCCAAAATTTAGAGGAAAATATTTTTTACTGCTGATTTACTTCTCGTACTTCATTTAAGGAAGTAACAAAAGGAATTGTGTGCGTAAATTTCTGTCTAACGTACGATATTTAAAAATAAAATGTTTCAAAAATGAAAATGATGAAAAAAAAAAAAAACCTGAAGCTACTCACACGTATTGCAATCCTGATGTTGATTACATCAATTTAGAGAGCAAAAACATGTGTAGTCATTATTCGTGTGAAGTATTATCACATTACGCGTAGAGCTTGGGATAGTTAGTTTGCTCTGTCACTCATGAAGAAAAGAAATAAAGAATAGAAAGAATGAATTTGTACAGAAAACCTGTTTTACAATGTGTGTAATTTAGTGTTTGTAAAATGATATTTTCTTTTTGCTGAGAAAGAGAGAGAAAATAACTAATTTTCCTGTTGGCTCGTAATGTCATTATTGATGGTTTGTGGTTTCATGGATTATAAATATACAAATGGTCAACTTTCAGATTGCTTACTAGGACAACCTCTTAAAACACATTTTGATAAAATTCATGGAAAGTGATTCCGTAAAAATTTAAGTTTGTTTCGAGTCAGTTTAAAGTTTTAAAGTACTGCACGAGATAGAACTTATTCCTTGGTTTCAAAACGTGCTTTAGAGAAAAAAATGGTTAATTTTGCATGTGATTTTCGAACTTGTGAATGACAATGGAAATTCTTAAAAAGTAAAAAAAAAAAAAAGTCAGGGCCCTGCTCCACACTGACGTAAAGCAGAAACGTAAAATGGATTAAATAGTGTTCCTATGGAAAGTACCCGGATTTTCGGTTTCGGTCGCGTTTTCCGCTGATGTGGAGCAGGGCCCTTAGAAATGAAATGTATTGTAATGTATTTCCTAAGCTGATCACATCTGTTTTTGAGAGAGCAATCCCAAGTGAGACGTCTTAAGCCCGAACTCCACATGGGCAGAAAACCGAAAGCGTACACAGAAAAGGAATTCCTGTTTCAGTTGAGTTTCCGCCGAACAGGTAGTTTTCAGAGCAGAAGAGCAGTGCGGATCCGATGAGACGAGCTCCTTGAAGACGAGCTCCTATTGGCTGTTAAAAAGCGGAATCCGCGAGCAGCGGCAGAAAAGTTGAAAATTTTCTACTTCCGAGTCTGCCGCGATTCTGCCCTGCAGAAAGGGGAAAAACCTGTTTTTTCAGTTTCTGCTTTCTGTTTCCGTCGATTTTCCGCTTATGTGGAGTTCGGGCCTTATTGCATTAAGCGTGGAACTTGGGATAGGCAATGGTGCTCTCACACATAAAAAATTAAAAATTAGAAAAGATTAATTTGTATAGTTTGAAAACCTTTTATAATGTGTGTAAGTCGGTATTTGTGAAATGACACTAATCTTTTTTGTTTTGAAAGAAAGTAATTGCTCATTTTCCGGCCGACAGTCATGTGTTATTCCAAATATTGCAGATTCGAAATTGTTAGACTGAGTTTACTTTCTAGTAATTATTGATGGTTCATGGTTTCATGGATTATCAATATGAAAATGGTACACTACCAGATTGTTTATGGGGGCATCCTGTTAAAAATATAGTTTGATCAAATCCATGGCTGGCTCAAGGAAAATGAAAATTCTGTAAACATTCAATTTCAGTTTCTTTTAAGTCTGTTTAAGTTTCATTGTAGAGAACATGACGGAGTTTGTTCCTTAATTTAAAGCAGTTTATTTTTCTACCTTAAAAAAGATAATTCAAGAAAAGAAAAATGTTTTCAGAAAGTAAAGAAAAATAAATCGAAACTGAAGTGAATGGAAATTTAGTAGTCTTGAAACTTGGGACAGGCAATGTCTGTTCTCTCACTCATAAATAAACAAAAAAGAATAAAATATATAGGTATGAATTTGTACAAAAATGTATTTTTTAATGTGTATAATTTGGTGCCGATAAAATGACGTTAATATATATATATATATATATATATATATATATATATATATATATACATTTTTTTTTTTTTGAGAGGAGGGAGAGACAGAGAAAGTTAATTATTGATGGTTTATGGTTCCACTGATTATCAACATAGTAAAGGGAAACTACCACTGTTTATGAGGACATCCTGTTAGATAAATTTTTTAATTAAGTTTGTCTGCCTCAAGGAAAGTAATTCTGTAAAAATTACACTAAAGCTTTTTGCAAGTCAGTTTCCAGGTTTAAAGTTACGAAAGCCACTGAGGTCTTTCCTTGATTTGAAAACGTTTTTTAGTGAAAGAAAAAAAAATTGTGTAATTTTGAACGTCATTTTTGACAAACAAAAACAGTTCTGAAAACGTAAAACAAGAAAAGAAGAATAATTTGAAACTGAAACGGATTGTTATGTAATTCTTAAACTGTTTACATCTCCTTATCAAAGAGCGAAAAGCATGCCTAGCAATCCCAAGTGAGACGTCTTATTGCATTAAGCGTGGATCATGGGATAGGCAGTGGTGTTCTCTCACACATAAAAATAAAAAAAACAGGGAAAAAAAGGATTTGTACAATATGAAAACCTTTCATAATGCGTGTAATTTGGAATTTGTAAAATGACATTAATCCTTTTTTTTTTGTGCCTTGAAAGAAAATAATTGCTCATTTTCCGGCGGCAGTAATGTGTTATTCAAAATCTTGCAGGCTTCAAAATTGTTAGACCGAGTTTACTTTACTGTAATTATTGATGGTTCATGGTTTCATGGATTATCAATATAAAAATGGTATACTACCAGATTGTTTTTGATGGCATCCTGTTAAAAACATAGGTTGATCAAGTCCATGGCTGGCTCAAGGAAAATGAAAATTTTGTGAAAATTCAATTTCAGTTTATTTCAAGTCAGTTTTAAGTTTCATTGTAGAGAACGTGACGAGCTTCTTCCTTAATTTAAAGCAGACCTTTCGAGGGAAGAGAAGAGAAATTATATGTAATTTTCTACCTTAAGAAAGATAATTTGAGAAAAAAAAAGTTTTCAGAAAGTAAAGAACAATAATTAAAACTGAAATGAATGAAAATTCAGTAGGCTTGAAACTTGGGAAATGCAATGTCTGTTCTCACTAATAAATAAACAAAGAAGAAAAAAAATATATCTATGAATTTGTACAAAAAATGTTTTTAATATGTAATTTAGTGTCGATAAAATTACATTTTTCATTTTTTTGAGAGAGAGACAGAAAAAATTAATTACTGATGGTTTATGGTTCCACTGATTATTAACATAGTAAAGGGAAACTACCACTGTTTATGAGGACATCCTGTTAGATACATTTTTTGATTGTTTGTTTGCGTCAAGAAAAGTAACTCTGTGAAAATTACATAAAGATTTTTGCAAGTCAGTTTCCAGTTTTAGAGTTACGAAAGCCACTGAGGTCCTTCCTTGATTTGAAAATGTTTTTTAGAGAATGCAAAAGAAATTGTGTAATTTTGAACATCATGTTTGACAAAAAAAAATTCTTAAAACGTAAAAAAAAAGGATTTGAAACTAAAACGGATTGTAATGTAATTCTTAAACTAACTGTTTACATCTGCTTATCGGAGAGCAAAAGGCATGCCTAGCAATCCCAAGTGAGACGTCTTATTGCATTAAGCGTGGATCTTGGGATAGGCAGCGGTGTTCTCTCACACATAAAAAATAAAAAAATGGAAGAAATGAGTTTGCACAGTTTAAAAATCTTTCATAATGTGTGTAATTTGGTATTTGTAAAATGACAATAGTTTTTGTTTTAAAGAAAATAATTGCTCATTTTCTGGCCGGCAGTCATGTGTTATTTCAATTTCGTAGCTTTAAAATTGCTAGACTGAGTTCATTCAATTGAAATTATTGATGGTTCACTGTCTCATGGAATTATCAATATGAAAATTGTACACTATCAGATTGTCTATGTGGGCATCCTTTTAAAAACACAGTTTGATTAATAGGGGAAATAATTCCGTAAAAATACATTTTAGATTCAAGTTTCAAAATATTGAACGCGACGGAGCTTCTTTCTTGATTTAAAAACAACTTTTAAAAGAAAAAAAAAGAGAAATTATGTATATAACTTTCTAACTTTATGTATGACAGTTCATTTTTTTTTCCAGAAAGTAAAGAAATGAATTTTTGCTGAAATGAATGAAACGCTTTACTGCACTAGTCTTAAACTTGTGATAGGCAATGTCTGTTCTCTCACTCATATACAAAAAATATAGATGAATTTTTCAAAATAATGTGTTCATTAATGCGTACAATTTAGTGTCAAAAACGTTCATTTTTTTTTTTGAGAGAGAAAGAGAGACAAAGTATATATTCATTTTCCTGGTAGCACATGCGTGTTAATCGAAATCCTGCAGCTACAAAATTGTGAGAGAAAGTTTATTATACTTTAATTATTGATGGTTCATGGTTTCTCGGATTATGAATATATAGAAAAGGTAAACTATCAGACTGTTTATGAGGGCATCCTGTTAGATACATTTTTAGTTAAGTTTATGTCTGCCTCAAGGAAAGTGATACTTCAGGAAAAATTTAAGCTTTTTGCAAGTCAGTTTCAAGTTTTAAAGTGTCGAAAGCCACTGAGCTCCTTGATTGATTTGAAAACGTCTTACATGGAAAGAAAAAAATACATATGTAATTTTGTACTCATGTTTGACAATAAAAAAAATATTCTTAAAAAAGTAAAACAAAAACAATTGAAAGAAAAATGAATTGAAACTGAAATTGAAATGGGGTGCAATTTTTAAGTTGTTTACAACTGTTTATAAAGGAGCAAAAAACATGCCTAGCAATCCCAAGTGAGACGTCTTATTGCATTAAGCGTGGAAGTTGGGATAGGCAGTGTCTGTTACACCAAAAAAGTGCAGTGTCTCTGACAAAAAAAGGGGGGGGGGGAGAAATAAAAATACCAATGGGTACAATAAATGCATTCCGAAATGTGTGTAAATTGGTGTTGGTGAAATGACATTAGATTTCTTTTGAAATTAAAAAAATATTCATTTTCCTGCCAACAGTCATGCATTATTCCAAATGTTGCAGCTTCATAATTTTTAGACAGAGTTTACTTTATTGCAATTATTGATGGTTCAAATTTTTATGGATTATCAATATACAAATGGCACACGACCAGATTGTTTGTGAGGGCATTCTGTTAAAAACATAGTTGGATCAAGTTTATGGCTGACTCAAGGAAGTGATAATTCCGTGAAAGTTAAATTGTACTTTCTTCCAAGTAGGTTTAAAGTTTTAAGGTACTGAGAACGTGACTGGACTTCTTCCTTGTTTTAAAGAGCTCGACACACTCTACGGAAAATCCAAAGGCATTCCTTAAGGAAAATCTCAACGGAATTCCTTGAGGAAAATCTCTAAAGAAGGTCCGGAGATTCACGGGAATATCTCAACAGAATTCACCACACACATAAAGGATTTTCACGAGACCTGGTTCTTCAAGGAACTCCTTAGGATTTTCCGTTGCGTGGATGGCTCTTTAAACAGACTTTTTGAGGAAAAAAAGGGAAATTATGTAATTTTCTATGTTATGTACAAAAAAAAAAAAAAAAAAAAGGAATGTAATGTATTTCCTAAACTGATGACATCTATTTTTGAGATGGCAAAAAGCATGCCTAGCAATCCCAAGTGAGACGTCTTATTGCATTAAGCGTGGAACTTGGGATAGACAGTGTCTGTTCTCTCACTCATAAAGAAATTAAAAAAAAATAACAATAGAGAAGTGGAAGACAAGTATTTGTACAAACATGTATTCCAAAATGTGTGTGAATTTTGTTTTTGAAATGACTTAATCTACTTTTTTTTTCGGATGAAATTTATTCATTTTCCTATTGGTAGTCGTGTTATTCCAGATTTTGCAGCTTCAAAATTAATAGACTGAGTTTATTCCATTGTAAGTGTTGATGGTTCATATTTTCATGGACTACCACCATGAAATACTGTCAGATTGTTTATCAGGGCATCCCGTTAAAAATAGTACAGTAAAGTTTAAGACTGCCTCTAGGAACATGATAATTTCGTGAAATTTTAAGTTTCTTTCAAGTCAGGTTTAAAATTTAAAGTACTGAGCACGATAGAGCTTATTCCTTGATTTTAAAGGTTTCTAAAAGGGAGAAAAAAATATATGTATTTAATTTTCTACTTTGTTTTCAAATCAAAATAAAGAAATAAATAAACAAATAAATAAAAATAAACAATAACGAAAAAATATATGGAATGGAATTCTCAAATTGTTTACATGTGTTAAAAGACAGCAAAAGGAATACCTATCAATACCAAGTGCGACGTCTTTTTGCGTTAGGCGTGGAACTTGGGATAGGCAAATGTCTGTTCTTCCATTTTCTAATAAATAAAAAGTAAGGAGATACATTGAAAAAATGAATTTGTTAACAAAAAATGTTTTGTATTGCGTGTAATTTGGTGACGTAAAATGAGTCTCTTTTTTCTTTTGATATAACAAACACTTTTAGTTGTTTTTACAATATAATACAGCTCATTTTACAGTAATTTTACTGTAATTAACTGTAAAATTGCTATTTTACAGTAGTAAACTGTAAAATTTCTAGTTCGCACTAATAAACTGTAATATTTTTAATTTACACTAATAAACTGTAATATTGTTAGTTTCACAGTTTTATTACTGTGCATTTTACAAATTTAAACTGGAACCTCTGCTGCCAGTATTATACTGTTGTTTTTAGAGTATAATACAGCTAATTTTCCAGTAGTAAACTATAAAATAGCTAGTTTTACAGTAATAAGCTGTAAAATATCTAGGTTTAGAGTTTATTATTGTGCTTTTGTAGTTTTAAACTGAAACTTCTGCTGCCTGTATTATACTGTAAAAACAACAGTTTTTTTTGTAGTGTAGTTATGAAGATTCAAGTTGGAAATAATGTGTTATTCCAAATCTTGCAGCATGCATTTTGTAGATTGAGTTTACTTAATTGGAATTATTTATGGTTCATAGTTTCACGGATTATTAATATTAAAATGGTAAACCATCGGACTCTTGATGCGGATATTATGTAAAATTTATAGTTTGTTAAAATTTATGACTGCCTAAGGAAAATAATTCTGTAAAAATTTTAATTTCTTGCAAGTTAGTTTAAAGTTACAAAGTATCGAACATGACAGATCCTTTTCCAGGATTTGAAAATGTTATTTAGGGGAAAAATTTTTTATAAGGTATTTCTACCTCATATATATGGCAATTCAAAAAAAAAAAAAAAAACATACAGAGTACACCAGAAACAAAGGAAGAATGAATTGTAATTGGAATGGAACGTACTTCTTAATTTGCTTATATCTCTTTAAAAGAGAGCAAATAACATTAAAGAAAAATAAATTATGTATGTAATTTTCCCTCTTATGTTCGACAACTGAAAAAAAAATCTTACAAAGAAAAAAAAAATATATATATACAGGGTGTCCACTCCAATCGTGGACCAATAGCTAATTTCTAAACCGTTAGAGATAAGCATATAGTTGATTTAGGAAAAAATCTCAATTATGAAAGGAATTTTGGGTCTATTCAATGTTTTTCAAAAAATCAAATTTTGAAAGAGTTACGAAATTTAAATTTTTATACAGCCCCCCAGTCCTATCAATCATATTTAGTAAAACATTCTTGACAATGTAACGTTTAAAACTAAAAAAAAATCACTCTTCTACGACAAAAATTGACCGAGCTATGACGTTTTGAAAAATCAAGATTTTGAAGGATTTCGCATACGGTCCCTGAAGCGATCTCTCGATGACGTCATGAAATAATGCAAAATCTTGATTTTTCAAAACGTCATAACTGGGTCAATTTTTGTCGTAGAAGAGTGATTTTTTTTTAGTTTTAAACGTTACATTGTCAAGAATGTTTTACTAAATATGATTGATAGGACTGGGGGGCTGTATAAAAATTTAAATTTCGTAACTCTTTCAAAATTTCATTTTTTGAAAAACATTGAATAGACCCAAAATTCCTTTCATAATTTGGAGATTTTTTCCTAAATAAACTATATGCTTATCTCTAACGGTTTAGAAATTAGCTATTGGTCCACGATTGGAGTGGACACCCTGTATATTTATTTGGAACTGAAACGTAATTCCTAAACTTCTTATATCTGTTTATAGGAGAGCAAAAAACATGCCTAGCAATCCCAAGTGAGACGTCTTATTGCATTAAGCGTGGAGCTTGGGATAGGCAATGTCTGTTCTCTCACTCACAAAGAATTAGAAAATATGAATTTGTATAAGAGTGCCTGTCTTAATGCGTGTTATTTGGTATTTGTAAAATGACACTAATATTTTTAGGGGAAAAAAATCACTCATTTTCCGGCCGGCAGTCATGCGTTATTCCAAATATTGCTGCTTCAAAATTTTTAGATTGATTTTATTTTATTGTAATTATTCTGCTGGTTTATGACTTCATGGTTATAATTTTCAAATGGCACACACTATCAGACTATTGTTCGATCAAGTTTGTCTGCCTCAAAAAAAAAAAAAAAAAAAATATATATATATATATAATGTATGTAAAATAAAATAAAATAAAATTTTAATTTTTTTCATGTCAGTTTCAAGTTTTAAGGTATCGAACACGACAAAGGTTATTCCTTGATTTAAGTCTTTTCGAGGAGAAAAACGAGAAATTATATCTGTAGTTTTCTGTGATTGTGTGTTCTCTGTTCTGTGATTATATCTGTAATTTTCTGTGACTGTATGACAGATTTACAAAACGTTAAAGTAAAGTAAAACAAAAAGTATGGAGTAAAAATAAATTGAAACTGAAATGAAATGTAAGGTAATCCTTGAAGTGCTAACATCTGCTTATCAGAGAGCGAAAAGCATGCCTAGCAATCCCAAGTGAGACGTCTTATTGCATTAAGCGTGGAACTTGGGATAGGCAGTGTCTCTTATTCAGTCAAAAATAAATAAAAAGTAAATAGAGAACTGGTATATATAAATTTGTACAAAACAGGTTTTTCCTCATGTTTGTACTTTGCTATTGGTAAAATGACATAAATCCTTATTTTCTCTCTCTCGAAAAAAAAAAAATATTCCTTTAGCTGCCGACACACGTGTGGTAGTCCAAATCTTGCAGCTACAAAATTGTTAAACTGATTTTATTTTATTGAAATTATTAATTGTTCAGGGTTTTATGTATTATCAACACCAGTAATATTGTCTCAAGCAAACCTATTAAATATTATAGAATACGTAGTTATTGATTAATTTCGTTAAGTCATCTCAAGTTTTAAATTCATCAAGACCTCAATTGACATGTATTTCATGTTTCACTTCCAATGATATAGTTTCAAAGCCTGATTGTTTTTACAAAATATATTATTACAATGCAATACTGTATTATAAAGATCATCCCATTTATGTACATATATTTCAAGTACATTAAGCTACTTTAGTGAGAAAGTAATATTTGAAAAAAAAAAATATTTTGAAATATCTTTGCCTACTAAAAATAGCCTCACGGGCCCGAAATAAATTTCCTGAAACTTTTTCAGGCATGAACGGAATGTGATATATTTATTATTCATCGATTATTTCTGAATATTTTCACCTTTTGGCCAATCATCTGTATGAATAACACGACAACGAGTTTGGGTGATTTTAAGGTTTTGAACAAACATGCACTGCGCATTAAATATCTCTTATATATTAATGAGGAACGTGAGGCGAGATTTTGCAGTCACGGGCAATTTGGTATTCCAGATTACTTTGGTTGTCAGGGGCTACTCAGTGGAAAAAATGGTTCTGATTTAATTCAAAGCTTAAAACGGGTGGTTAGATCCGCCTGTCGATTTAAAATAAGTGCTTCAGCATACCAGCGAAGAATAGCCAAAATGAAAAGTCAAAAAGTTAGATCAGATGTCATAAATCTGTCTGTGAAATTGGGAGAAGGGAATGGTTTTGAGCTTTAACTTTCGCTGTATAAGACAAAAAAATACAGTTTTGCATTTTAGCCCTATTTTTAGTACATTGGTGCAGTTATGAAGAACAATATACCAGTTGGTTTTACTATGATGGTGCAAAATAATAAATCGGAGGTGATAAGGTCGGGCGACGGTAATTGTATGCAACTTCTGAGTCGTAAGAAATAGTTTTCTCAGATAAATCCTCTTATTTCAAATGGATTTGTACGACAAAAACTTCAAAATCAAAATGAAGCTCTTTTACGCGCTGATCTTGCAATGCTTCATTTTATTAAGATTGCAAACGGTTGCATGTAAGTCTATATGACTGATTTTGGATTTTCTTTTCAAATTTTTTTACGTTTTGTTTATTTAATTATAATTTGTCGGTAAGAAGCATTTTTTCGAAAAAAAAAAAAAAAAAAAAAACAAAAACAAAAAAAAAACTGGTTAATATTTATTCAGGGGTAACTGAACAGAGTGTTTAGGTTGAAATCAGTGCGAAATGTTTCGTGAATGCAATATTTCTTTTACACTGGAAACAAAAGTTAAGTTTACACATCGCAATTTTTAATGGTAAAGGAGGTTTTGTAATTTTCTACTTCAACCAAATGTTCATTTTTATCGCTCTTGATTCCATTTTAAAATTTTTTTGACACAATCGTATGCTTAGAAGATCAGACAAGTAAAATATCTAATTTGAGCATCTCTAAGTCGACTTAGAGAGTTTTGGGAGTAACTTATGTGCGTATGTTTGCATCTTGCATAACTGAAACATTGTTATTTATAGAAGGTTGTGAATTTCGTATCTGAGGCATGAACTGTCCACTTGTATGCTTTTCTTCTTTTTGGTTGCAATCGGAGGCTTTGAATGGGTTCTTTATTTTTTTGACAAATCAATGTTAATTTTGATTTTAATATTAAGATATTTTCTCCAGTCTTTCGATCTATTAAGATATTTCGAACTCTTTTGAGTGGTGGTAACATACTTCTCAACACGCTTGAACTACCCTGTACGCAGTTAAGCGGTTACAGTACCTCAAAAATGACCAAAAGACCAAAAAACTTTTTATTGCTTATTTCAAAAGAAAAGGTTATTTAAAACACTCAGAAAAAAATAGCATTGTTCTAGCTAAATTATTTAAAAAGTTATGAGTGACTTTGGGGCATGCATGCTATGTGTTCTAATGGAAAAGCAAAACTTTAAAGTGTTTTTTCTCGGTGATCAGTTTTTAGTGTTTCTATGTTACTGGAAATGCTAAGGAATTTTTTCTATTTAAGATATAACTTTAAAGCAATATTTTTTGTACTCAAGATAATATATGTAACAAAACTGTGCATTGAATAAGCGTTTTATAAATTACAAAAATTTTTACAGTTTGTTAAACCTCGAAAAACAATATTTTCTAAGACTTTTTTGCATAAAAGGTCACAAAATATTTTCAAATTAAAATATAAGAAAATAAATGCACAGATTTTTTGAGGTAACCCTTGTGATCATTTCGCAAAAGAAATTTTGAAATTAGTTCAGAAACAAAAAATCCTTAGGGTTTTTAAAAAATTGAAATTTTCTTAAATATTTCAAATTTTCAAAAAAAGTTTTCAAAATTTTTAATGTTTGAAAATAAATTATTGATTGTTAAACAACTGTAGGAACAAAGATTTCAAAGAATTAACTTTTTTACTTAAATTAAAGAAATTTGTTAAAAGTTACTGTAACCCCTTAAAAAAATTTTACCATAAGATACCGGTTTTCAAATTCAGTATCAATTTTAAAAGTTAAAACTTTTGAAACGACAGAAGTAAATTTTCATCATGAAAAGAAAGTAATGAAACGAAATGCTAACTATAATGAAGTCCTAAATTGACGACTAATTTCACGCCAAAAAAATGAACCAAAGCCAGTGTCAAAAAAGGGATATTTGACGTTGCTTACATATGATCCGATATTTTTCTTGTCAGCCTCAGCGAGCAATTTCTTTTTTTTTCTTTTTTTTGCATCTTCTCAGAACAAACTGATGCACTTATAACACTCGTCTCTTAAAACAAAAGTGGTTATTTGTCGTTTTGTCACTTTTACACGCGTTACATTTAGCTATTGTTGCTGCAATTTTAAATTTCAGACATCAACGAACATTACAGTTTTGGTTTCAAATTGTTGTTCTCTTTATTTATTATAATTTATAGGTATAAGAAATTGTTTGAGAATTAAAAAAAAAAAAAAAAAAAAAGAAAAACGCCTACGTGAGTGTACTGTGTACTCATTCTTTAGCTACTAAAAATATGCATGTATTATTTAATTGGTGTACAAGGAAGTCATATAGTGTTCAATCATTGCAAAATCGGACTTGTATTTTGCTCTTTAATTTTTTAAAACTATATTATACTGCACAGTGTGCACACAAGTTTTGAGTTTCATTTTTCTACTCAAATGTTCATGTATTTTAATTTTGAAAATTTTGATTAGAATATGAGTAATTTTTTCCTCGTGTAATAAATCATAATCATGAACATAATTTAAAATATTGTTTACATGATTAAAGTTTAAATATAAAATGCTCTACTTTATCAAAAATGAAGCGAAGAAAAGATCAATGATTTAGTTTTTTAAGTGATTATTAGAGATAATAGGTCAGTAGCAGAATCTGAATATATAATGTATTCGAAGGAATGCTTTATTTAATTACATATACTTACGAATTACGTTTAAAAAATAATGAAACAAATTAAAATTATAAAATCTTTAATTTTTAAACGCAAATTTATGCATTAATATTATTTTTTGTCATTTATATTTTCGTCTTATAATCCCAGAGAAGCACAATTATTATTTTTTAGCGCCATTAGTTCAAAAGTTATTTCACACGTGGATTTTTTTTTTAATACGGAGCATTTATATTTAAAAATGAGTTAAAGTTTCTATTATTACTAAATAGCATATCATACTATTTTTAAAATACATTTGTAAAATACATGAAACAAAAATTTTTAAAATAAACAAGTTGATAAATAAATAAAGAGCGGACTTAAAAACTAGTTGAAAATTGCTCTAAAAGTAAAACATAATTTTATTCTTTGAACACCGATACTACATTTGATCGATACTTCATTTGAGCATAACTTTAAAGTTTTCGCAGAAACTATAGATAAAATTATGCGTCAGCATAGTTCAATTACAAATTTGAATGGACCCAATTCTTCAATAGCAGTTTCACACCTTGCGTTGATGACAACACATTTTTGTAACGATATAAATGTTTTGTTGGTAATTTTCAGTTTTTTTATTTTCAATGTAAACGAAATATGGTATGTACATTTTATGCATCGTTTTTGAGCCTACTTCAAAATCAATAAGAAGCGTCCATTGTGTTCAAAGAATAAAATTATTTGTTTTACATTTAGAGCAGTAGTTATGAAGACCCCCTCAAAAAATGTTTATTAAAACAATCATTTTAGGGTTCAATTTATGAATTTTAGCGAAATAAGCCAAACTAATCTGTGGGGGTCATCTGAATATTTCAATTGCAAAATTACTTTAGAGTTGCAACTACAAACTCTTTGTCATTGCATATGCTACTGACTAAAGTGTACTGAGAGAGTAAACTACTTAAAAACATAATATAAAACAGAATACGAGTGTTTTGATGCTAAGACCTTACTATATACTTCATACATTCCTCTCATGTTAAACATCATAATTAACAAATTAAACCATAGTTTGTTATATTACTTTATATGGTCTATAACTTTTAGGTGCCATTAGGCCGGGTCTCATGGATTTAATAAGAAATCAAGCCCTGCCAAAAAATTGCATTTTATTAACCGACTTCAAAAAAGGAGGAGGTTCTCAATTCAAAGCGTGTGCTTTTTTTTTTGTTTGTTTGGTCGCACATAACATCTGATCTACTGAACCGATTTGGACGATTTTTTTTAATCGATAGGAGATGGTGTAACTTAGGTACCATGTACTCATAAAAAAAGTCATGATCGAGAAACTAAAATTTCATGTTATTTAAAACAATATGTGCTGTTGTAAATCCTTACTTCAATGAGCGATCCGATGGTCAAGTGGTTAAACGCATCAGGTTGAAGTTCCTGATGGAATGAGATCGAGTCCAGGTCTGCAAGGAGTTTTTTGAACAGCTGCATGGTTTTTTAACTATATATTGATTATTTTAAGTGCATTTATACAAAAAAAAAAGAAATAAAATATTTTTGGAAAAAAAAATGAACCGACTTCAGTTGGAAATTGCTCTGAAAAGTAAAAAAAAAATTTTTTTCTTTAAACTCCATCAAAACAACATAAGTTTTGAAGTCGGCGCAAATCAATGTATAGAATCATACGCAACTACAATTCAACTATAAATTTAAATTTTAATGGATACATTTCATTGATTACCACACATTCGTGTAATAGTACAAATATTCTGCTTTTAATTTTCAATGGTTTCTCTGAAAAATGTTGGCAAAATATGGTTAAATAATATTTTACCTATCGTTTTTGCGCCGACTTTAAAACTTATGTTTGAAAGTAGTTCAGATGGTGTTCAAAGAAAAAAATTATTTTTTACTTTTTAGAGCAATTTCCAACTGAAGTCGGTTCTATTTTTTTCCAAAAATATTTTATGGACATGACTAATCAGCATACATTTTCATTTATCTTCATACATTCCCGTGAAAAAAAAATAGCGTGAATGAAGTTTTTTCTCTTTTTGTAGTAGTTATATATGCTCTTAGTTTTGTGATGAATCATCATCAACAAATCGTATTATACTAAACAATTTTCTTAATTAGAGAATGTACAGTTTCGTTATTGCAAATTTTCTTTGTAAAGCCGACACAGAGTCTCTCCAAGAATCAAAGAAACTAACCTGTAATTTGTCTTACACTTTCCTTTTCTAAAAGAGCTGTCGTCAAGTCACGTCAATTCATACAGCATATCGTGTGTTAATTATCACTGTGTATCGATGACAGCTTAGGCAGAGCTGCGAAGCCGGCAATGTGGTCATTTAATTTTTATTGGAAAAGTAAGGATCATTCGCCCAGGGAAGCTGTGGATTGCGGAATGTCAAGCCGACCTAACTCCCTAGACTTGGGTGGCTGCCTCTCACCTACCTTACTTCCGGTATTGGCGAGTTTATCGCCCATTTGGCGAAAATTCGTGAACATATAGTTTTTAGGATGGTAGTGCTTTAAAAATGTTTCCTTGTAACATGTACTTTGAGAAATATTTAGATGCTGTCGTTTTGTCTCTTTGAGTTTTAGTAGAAACAATATAAATGAATAAAATCTGTATTGGTTTTTCAGAAATAACTGATGCTGATTTTTTAAAAATCAATTTTCGTAATGATCCATATTACAGTGCTGGTCATGTAATGACCGATAAAATAAATATCAGTTATTTTTATGTAACTCAATAAAATCAGCATCAGCGTCTGTTTTCTTTTCATAATGTTCGTAAACAACATGAGAAAACGAGCTTTAAATTGGTCTCGGTTATGACATTCTCCGGTATTCAGAAAACAGTTCTTTGTGTACAAAAGTGCAGCACAATTAAACTTTTTGCTATGAAAATGTTACATTTAGCTAACGTTTTTAGATGCGTTAAATGTTACATCTTTGAATTAAAATATAGGTCATTAGAAGCATCAAAACATTCCATTTTTTTTTCTTTCTCTCTCCTTTCGCAACTTTGAGCTTAAAAAACGTTATATGCACAAAATGCTTTCGAAACTTCTCATGAAATAAATAATTTCAACGAATGAAGAACAGAAAAATTTTGTGTGTTAGTAGCTGGGGGCCAGTGCCCCTGGCGAACTGTAGAAGTTGTTCCTCTCTGAACTGTCTTGATCGGAGGTCATGGCAGGTCCCTGTGACATCCCAAAGTTTTGATTTGATAAATTTGGAGACAATATTGCAACTTTGATACATTTTTCTTTCAATGTTTTTAAATGATGCCCACTATTCCTTCTCATTAGAGATTTTATAGAATGATATGTGTGATTGTTCGTATTTTATCATTCGGTAAAATATGAATTTCATACCACAAATTTAGATTTTCTAATTTCCTCACAATTTTAGTTTAGGGAGTTTCATCATTTCGCATAAATTTAATAAACCTTGCAATCAAAATACTTGCAATTCGTTAATGATATTTTTGGAGAATTAAGGAATGTTTCATCCCCCTCCCCTAGCTCTTATTCTTACGGGTTTTGTTTTCTTTAATATTGTTTGCTAAGAACATAAAAAATGCCATAAGTTTTTTAATCAATTTTTTTGTTCATTTTTTTAATCTGTTGAAATGCCAGTCCCTCCCCGTTGCTGCGCCTCAGGTAATAGCCACTCCTGCCAACCCCTATGTACTTCACTGATTTTAGTTCCTCGAATATCAGTACTCTAATGTTGACGCCCCATGTATCAAGATGTAACTGTTTTGCGTTTTTCCTTTACTGAAATAAATTTATGAAAGCCATGCTTAATTCACGAAATTTCGTTAATTTTATACGTATGATTCAAAGTATTTATTAAATGCTTTTTATATAAAACTTGCCTCACACTTGTAAAATTTACTTAAGTCTATGATCTTAAAACATTTTATTCTTCCACGACATTAATTTAGTTTAATACATTTAGTGGATTTTAACGCGTCTCAGTGTATGAATTGTGATACATACGTTTTAGTAAATGATTTTTCCTTTTCTTTTCTCTTTCTTTCTTTTTTTTTTTTATTATCATGTCTATCCACCGACTGCGACCATTTATTCAATAACGAACTTGCTTGGAGATTCCTCGGGGAAGGAAAAACTTTTCTACTATGGGTTGGCCCAAGTTGGAGTCTCGTGAAATTTTCGAAAATGGCCAGTTGGGCAAAAGTTTATAAACCCCTGACTTAATAACGCACGTTCTCACGTCTGACACGGGCTAAAGTTACCTTCAAATTTACCCCCCCCCCCATTACTATGGGTAGGCTTTACTGTTGACGGTAATGGTGGCAAAGGGGGGATCTTGTATCCCACGTTATTTTATTTCTCACTCTAATCAGAGAATCCGTTCTAATAAAAATAGGTACTAGATTACAGCTGGGCTAATTCAACCCTGCAGCCTTGTGTAGGCTACGCAGATCATTATCACGAAGCAGTCAGGTTAGGTTTGCCCAATTATTGATTATAATTAAAAACACTTATTTACCATAGGTGGCAAACACAAGCAGAGTTTTTCTTGGATAAACCACGAGGTGCTTTTTTGTGATGGGCTATAAGTTTGTTGGGGATTTTTTTTTATTATGAAACAGCTGTTTGGTGCGAGAAAGTTAACATATCCATATTTATTGCATGAAATATTATACATAAATTAACTTTTATGAAGTTTGAATTCCTATGAAATGTTTTTGTATCTCGTAACCAAATGGAAGTTCCTCTGGAGTAGATATCTCGTTTTTCACATATTTTTAAGTCAGTTAACCCTTCACTGCACGATTTTTTATATTTTCATGAAAAAAAGTCATATGTTACCTCTTAATAGCTCTGAGTTCAGGAGAAATGAAGAAAAAAATTAATCTTAAAAATGTGCACCAAAAATGATGTTTTAATTGTTTGTTCTACATATGGCACAAAGCACATAGCATATGCTTTGTATACCGATAAGTGTAATAATCTACAATGTGTTTTGTGCCGTAAGTGGTACATACAAATTTGCCACTAAGTGTATTTAAACATTTTTAGAACAAATTAAATAATGACTAAGCACACTTCTAACGGAAATGCAAACACTCTTTTTTTTTCAAAAGCAAGAGCTGTAATACCTAGACTAGTGCAACTAACTAGTGCATAAACATCACACTAAACTGTTATATCAATGTTCCAGAAGGGGCCCAAAACTCAGTTTAACTGCATTTAAATATCATAAGAATATATGAGTTTTTTTTTTTTTGGTGTGTGCCAGATCAGGAACACCATGCAGTGAAGGGTTAATTATCCAAAATATCTTCCTATAATACAATGTGTGTAAAGCAATATTTCTGATTCCTTAAAATTTCGGTTCATTTTACGATTTTTAAAAGTTGGGTCCATTTCTTCCCTTTTGGAACTATCCACTGAGTAAAGAGGAGAAAAAAAAACATAAATACCGTTTCCATTTCGACGCCAAACTCCCTCTATTGATCGCCAAGCGCGAGCCGCGATCCCGCCAACATCCTCCCCGCTATTCAAAATCGATCCCTCATCCCCTGCTCCCACGCATGCGTCTGTTTACCGGATACTCTGGAAGAGAATGGACAACAACCGGGGTCGAGAGAGAGCATTCGGTTGCAGATGACCGATATATCACGCGGGATCGGACACTGGGCACGGGGAGCGGTCTAATCGAATTAAGCTATTTTTAGAGAGGAATGCACCTATCGCTTGCAATTACTTGATGAAGGGGGATTGGTCGCGCTGTAAATATTGTCTCATGAAGCAGGGAGGAAAAAACACTAATGATGGCTGTGGGTATTTTCTATGGTTCTAACACAACGATGGAGGATTGTTTTTGTTTTTAATGCTCGAATGGTACATGTTGCATAGTGGAGAAGTATAGGAAACAAAGGTGTTTTCGATTGAATATGTGTGGCGTACTGTTATGAACTTTAATTTTTGTACTATTTAACATTTAATTTGCATACTATTTATTCAATCTTTATTTTGCATAATATTTATAAAAATAGAACCACCAAGTGAGTGGCAACGGCTGTAAGGCAGCCATAAAGGCGCACAATTTGGTGTCTTATGCTCTCTTACGTTACCTATTATGAGTACATCATTTTACTAACTACATCATTTTACTACTGTGTGCCGGCGGCGGCAAGATGCATCTTTTAACTAAGTTCCTTTTATTTTGTACATACGTTAATAAATAATATTTTAAGTTATTAACTCTGTACATCCCTGCTAACATTCACGAGACAGCATGCCGGTACAATGGTGACACGCCTCCATGATAGCATCCACATATGCTTTAAAAAATGAAAAAAAAATCAAAAATAAGTACTTAAACAAGTAAAGTGTAAATGCTTCGTAGATTGAGGGAAGGAGGGGGGGGGGGATTGGAATTACTCAAATCTGTTCTTACGGTCCGAAATGATTGAGGCTTACGTAGTCAGTAAGAAAAAGGTTTAGAAGGTTTAAAACTTTTCTTTAAAATTCTTTGATCGGATGCTTAAGATTGCGTTATCTAAGAATATAATGCAATATTTAACGAAAGGGTACTGATATTGTTACGTTTTACTCTCTTTTTTAACCCTTTAACTGTCATGCCCGAGATAGTCTCGGGCACAGCACTGGTGTTCGAAAATGTCACGCCCGAGTATTACTCGGGGGGTAATTTTTTTCTTTTTTCTTTTTTTTTTTTTTTTGAGTGCATCGTATTGTTGTACCCGAATATATATCGGGAGACGTTTATTTCGGCTTCATCTCTTTGTCAAACCAGACTGTTTCCAAGCCCGTCATTTAGGGGGGGGGGGCAGAGGGGTCAATTGCCCCCCCCTGACTTTGAAAAATCAATGTATTTACATATAAGTGGGCGTAGTTTTGTATGTTTTTCGATGAAATTGCATTGTGTTTGGACCCTTTGCCGCCCCCCCCCTGGAAATATGAAATGACGTCCTTGACTGTTTCTCGGGTTTGTGCTTGGAAAAGTGTTTCCAGTTATACCATACAAGACTGAATTACTGAAAGGTATTCACTTTTATTTATTTATTTTTTTTCCATTTATTTATTTACATTTTTTTTTTCATTTTTAGAAAATAATGCTCCACTAGAAGCGAACTTTCAACTGCCATGTTAAGTGGCAGCCGCCTCAAGCAAATATGCAGTGGCTACAAAACTTTAAATATTTTACCCATGTGCTTCAAAATATCAATTTTTAACTTCTAAGTATGCTTTATTTTGTACTAAACATTTGATTTTTACAATAAAAAAATTTGACAATTTGTGCACCCAAATCATCAAAATAACTTTACAGTTAAAGGGTTAATTCAGGCGTACCTACGAGGAGCTGTCCATGACGCAAACTGCACCATTGATTTGTATTTTGTACTTCTCTGGGCCCCTTCCAAAACTCTTTCTGTATCCGCCCCAGGTGCAATGTAAAATTTTCCATACGTTTCATTAATGCCACATAGGGTGCATTCAAACTTTAGACTCAGAGTTGTATGAATGATGTACCTTTCTGTGCTAGAAATAAAGGTCAGTTTTTCACATTGCAATGTTCAAGCGTCCAATTATGAATTTATATGCACGCTGCGATTTGGAAGCAATTTCCCCTTGTCTGGTTACTTATGCATATTCTAAAAGGTCGCATGAAAGAACAATCACGTGACATAGGGCTGTGGTGTCACTTTGCATGAGCCCTGCACCATAACATTCTCTAATGGCTGTCTCCCTCCCATTGCATGCAACGAGCAGACTTGTAGACTTGCCAGCAAATGGGATTTGGAGAGAATGTCGGGCTTTTGTTGAGGAAGTGAACAGTTTTGGTTTGCTTGTTTTGGTGCATAACTGTATGGGTAGTAATTAGCTGTCATGGAAGCTACTGGTAAAGGTTGTACATGAAAATTTATCGTTAAAGCTATAGTAAAAAAGGGGTTGCATTTTTTTTTGACTCTTTCTTTTTAAAACAAATTTTCAACCAAAATTTTTGTATAGATACGATAAAAATATTAAAAGTTCGCTCCACATCTGAAATTTACGATTACTGAAAACTAAAATCGATACTTGGGAAATAGTAAAAAAATGAGTAGTTACTCGATTCGAAAAACTATTGGTAGAGGTGGCGCCCCTAAGTCTATGTACGCTACTGTTAGAAAGTAATGTACTTTGAGACTTTTAAAGTGTCTTTTTCATTTTTTTAAAAAATAATTGATATTTCCGAAATTGTGCCCCAGTTCTAAGGAACCTTTTGAACTGTTCAAACTGAAGCCTTATGCAATTAATGAATTTTCAGACGCTTGTAACGATCCCCAAACGCTAAATAATCGGTTAAAGCGATCCAACAATTTCAAAAATGCCACTTCAAATTTTATTGGAAATGATTATTGACTTGGAAAATGTGCACAGATCTTCTGGTTTTATGAGTTTGGTTATTTTTTTGAACAATTCAAACACGTTAAGAGCAATTTGATAATGGGCTGATTTTTTGATACTGATGAAGAAACAAAAATAACTCCAGGAAGTCGATTTCTGCTCCAATGACAGCTGCTTACGTTTTAAACATTTTTTACAACGGAAACGATTGATCAACATGCAGCAGATTTGTTCGCAATAATGGGCTAAAACACTTGGTGAAATGCATATAAAATTCAAAGGAATTGGAACAGAAAATGACATCTTTCTTCCCGTGGTATGGATAAAAAAAAAAAAAAAAAAAAAAATGTAGTTTGCTTAATATTGAGTATAAGTATTTAAGTAATTAGTTATTTTTTTAAACCTAATTACAAATGGAAGCATCGTGCAATTAAGAAGTAGAATTTAGAAGTAATTAGTGAAAGTGATTAAATATACAGTAGAACCTTGGCAACTCAACATCTCACGAGACTACGAAAATATATCGAGTTAAGCGGGTGGCAACTTACCGAGGTTCCATAATTGCAACTATTGTAGTGTTTTCTGATAGCTTATTTACTTAGTGCTTAGCGTCAACGCTATAAAAGATAATTTCAGTTAATGATTCTTTCTTTTTTTATTTACTTGTTCTTTTTGAAAGGAATACCAACAAAATAAATAGGACCAATTTTGATTACCATATTAGGAATAAGTCCACAAGCTTTGAAAAGATTAAAGAGCCCCTTGTCAAAGAGAAAAGCCCTGTTCACACTTATTTGAAAAAAAAAAAAAAAAAAGAGTCGTGCTGGTGCTGCCTTGTCTCTTTTGGACTGCCTTTGGTACATTTCTCCAACCCCTTCCTAGCCCTGAGACTGCGCCAGCAGCACAAAGCGTGATCGCAGTCTCCTCTGGGTACTATACTAGACAGCAACTTAAGTTGACACTGACGTCACTACGGGTGGAACCAATAAGAGCTCACAAGCAGTTAGCGATCTCCTCTAATTCGCCAAGTAGGCTGTGACGTTTTATCTAGCTCGTTTTTCATAGGCTAACGTCACGCTGACGTCACAATGTTTTTGTCAAGAAACCTTGCAGTGTAGTATAGTGGAAATTATCAAAAAAGGAAAAGCAATGAATTAACTGACTTATAAACAGAAGAATTCTCAGAAAAGTTTGAAGAAGCAAAAAGTGGACTAAATAACGAGTAGGTTTCGATTTATAGAGGTTTCTGTAAATGTTTATCAAGTTAAAGAGATTCTCACCCATTGAAATTAACATTGGACCAACCATTAGAAAAACAGCTATCGACTACCAGGGTAGTCGAGTTATCCGTGTGTCGAGTTATCGAAGTTCCACTGTACTTTTTTTTGAAACAAATAACGTTACGAACCCTCGGCTATAGTGAACTCTTAAGCCGGTCTTTTGAGGGTTCGTTAAGTAAATTTTCACTGTATTTCAGGGCCTGATTACTGAATAGGTCGACTAGGCCATGACCTAGGGCCCCCACAATTTAGGGGCCCCAAACGGTTAATTGCTCTTGTCAATGGCTGAATATGTTTCATCCAACACCTAAAATTGTAAAGCCTCGGTACAGAGGGCCTCCAAAAAAGTATTTGGCATAGGGCCCCTTTATATTTTAATCGGGCCCTGACTGTATTTTCTATATAATCGAAAGAAATTATTGGGCAATGGTTGTCAATATTCCATACATTATAATACTACTAATGATATTTTAAAACTTTAGTGATTGAATACATTTACATAAGCTCTATCAGATGCATTAAGATTTTAATTATTGCATCTCAAAGTTTAATAACTCCTAATAGTTTCTAAATTTTATGAGTAAATGTAATTAGGAATATTTAGGAGCTTGCCGCGAAAAAGAACTTTAAATTGACTTTTAGAAATAATTACTTCCAAACAGATGGCATGTTCTTTAAAATCTCAGCTAATTAGCCGTAAAGGCATAATTTGCCAAAACTTTTGAAGTAGTTAATTTTATTAAAGATTTAAAAAAAAAAAATGATTGATTTCGAAAACTTCTTTGGAGTTCATTCACCTCATACCTTAAAAAAAGTCTAAATTTACGGTGTTTTTATACATTGAAATAACTTAAGTATTTTGCCAGATCATGGTTAGAGAGTTTCCTCATTAGCTTAATGACGCTTTTATTGCTATGTAAACATTTTCAATTTTTAAAATTATCGTTTTGAGGAACTATTTGAAAGAAAATAAGCAGTTTCAAAACAAAATCAGCAGTGTTTTTTCTTATGCTATGTGTGGATTTTAGAGTTAATTAGTATGTACTTTTTTTAAATGCTTCATTGATGAAGATATATTTTAAGCTTTTATGTGTTCATCTCTTTCCCTTTTGAAAGAGATTTTTTTATGTTATTGAATTAAGCTTATTTTCTCGGCACTTCGTGACACTTTATACATGACGTATTGTATTTCTGGTGTCATCATTGAAATTAACTTCAATGCCTTTAACTGCTAAGGAATTTAATTTTTGTAACCTTCTAGTGGCGAATAATTTTTGAATATTTTTTCACCACTTGTGCACTTAATTGAGGAACTAAAGAACGTAAATTCATGTTGAACTCAAATTGTTAATTTTTTGTCCTACACCACGATCGTTCTAAAAAAATAATAAAGCTGATTTACTTCGAAATCTGCTCAATCTAAATTATTTTTTCCCCTAAATAGCTAGGAGGAGAATACTGCTATTTGAAAAAAGAAAAAATAATAAATTCGTACTAAGAATCTTATTCAAACGTAGTAAACATTTCTTGAAAAAATTAAGTGGGCAGAGCGTGAAACACATTTTTTTTTGTCGTGTCTATTAGGGTGGGGCGAAAAGTAAAAAGTTTTTCAGATCAACTTCTAATAGTTGCCAAAAGTTGTCTTTGGTGATAGTTAGCTTTTGTGCAAAATTTGAGAAAATCGGTTAATATCTTCAGGGGGCGCTGCGATCGCAACGTTTTAGCTAGCTTTGTTATGGATTTTATGGTTAAAATATCAAAAAGAATGCCTTTAGCTAGACTCTTTGCATTTTTTTTTACTCAAAAGATGTTTTAATGCATTAAAAGCATATGAAATGACTCACAAACATTATTTTATATGATATATTTATATTTCAAAAAAATCACTTTTTTCACGTTTTTGTTTCTTTTTAAATGCTTGAAATATAAATATATCATGTAAAATATTTTTTGGGGAGTTATTTCATATGCTTTGAATGCATGAATATACCTTATGAGTAAAAAAATGCAATGAGATTAGCTAACGGCATTATTTTTCATATTTTAACCATAAAATCCCGATAAAAGCTATGATAAAACTTTGCGATCGCAGTGCCCCCTGAAGATATTAACCGATTTTTCTCAAATTTTGCACAAAAGCTAACTATCACCAAAGACAACTTTTGGCAACTATTAGAAGTTGATCTGAAAAACTTTTCATTTTTCGCCCCACCCTACTGTCTATGACTTAGACGAACTAAATAACTCCATGAATCCTCATAACTGCTTTTGCAATTTGTTGGATGTTATCGTCATAAGGTCTACAAGTGACGGCAATACACCAATTTCTGTCAGGTTCGCACTAATTGCTGGGCACTCAAAGATATGACAAGATGTAAGCTGTGTATCTGGGCAATTGCAACAGTTTCTATACACCCTTCTACCCTCTCCATCAATCTTCATGCCCCTGTGATGAAGATTGATGGAGAGGGTAGAAGAGGGTGAAACACATTTCGTCTCTTTTATAAAAATTTCAAAAATAAATTTAGCCAGTTTTGATTCTAAACACCAGAATTCAAAAATTACGTAAATCACAAACGGCCACGGAAAAACTCCTGATTTTCATATCAACACGCCAACAAGTCACCATTGAAAACGAAGGTCAATTTCAAAAGTGATTTTATTTGTATTGGATATGTAAGAATATGACGTGCTTGTAGAATATCACTGTCGCGTGCCGATCACTGGAAACCGTCACGAACTGCGTACAGCACGCACTCTTTATGAAGGAGAATAAAAATCAATGGGGAGACTATTCCTAGATCGAATATTTTCCCAAGCAACTTTCTGATCACAGTACAATTAAAGCCATTATTGATGCATTATGGCTCAGCTATGTATATTTAATTCAAATAAACTGCTGGCTTGTGCTTTGCAGTATTGGCAATGGCAAAGCGATGAATTATTAATTATGCATAGACTTTCAAAGGAAAAAACGGATGCCGGAGAATGCATTATAAACTGAATTTTTTGTAACAATATCTAATTTATTATTATTTATCTATCACATTGAAAAGCTCTTTAGATCGTTATTTTTTAGAGAAATATGACTGAATAATAGGATTGAATAATTTTCTATTCAACTTTCTGATCCAAGTACAATTAAAGTTATTATTAATGCATTATACTCGCATGCATCTTTATTTAATTTAAATAAACTAAAGGCTTATGCTTTGTAGAATGTGAAATGGCCTATCTCGGAATTATTGATTATGCATAGAAACTTCAATAAGTAATATTCTGATGTACAAAAATGCATTATTAAGTTTTTTTTTTTACAGTCACAATATCTAATTTATGATTCTTTTTTTTTTGTCTATTACATTAAAAATATTTTAGATCTTTGTTTTTTGGAGAAATATAATGGACTGAATAAAAAGTGTGTTGTAATTGTCCACGAATGATGCCACGCCTTAGAGGGGTGGGGGTGGGGGGAGTTGTGAGCACTATTGAGACCATTTGTTGCAAGGGGGACAACAAAAAGTTTGAAATTACATGTTTTGGTTGAAATATTTTTTTTGTAGCAATATGCTTATGCGATATAGCGTGACATCTTCTGATTTATTCATTTTGTCTGTTAATGCAATATTTTTCTTGTTTCACTGTTCATTTTTCCAAATGTGTGTTCATCCATTATTTTAAATTGTTCATCAGCTAATATTAACAAGTGTGTACAAAGTTTATTTTCAATAATAGTTCGGACTTTAACACTAGATTCGCTGTAAAAATAGTTTCGTTTGTTTATGTAAGTCAGTGGCCCGAGAAGCATATGCAGAAGCTCGGAGACATTTACCCGGATTTTTTTATTGTACAAAGATAGTTTTTACCCTAGCAAGTATTTATGCGTAATTAAATAGACAAAAATTTCATATTATATTCACTTAATAAAATATTTCAGGATGAAACATTTCTCATTACAACGTCTGTTAAATTTTAGCGTGAAAAAAAAAAAAAATCACTGCTATAGTCTGCCATTTTATTTATTTATTTATTTATTTTTTTTTTTTGTAGCAGTTCACAAAGCTTCGATGGAGTCTTGCCGCTACATAATCACGTGAAAAGTTTTCTGCCCTGTTCTCCTCAGGGAAAAAATCTGGTTTATTCACTGAGGAAAATAATGACAAACCATTAGGGACATTCCATGGTAACTTACGTTACATTTTTGACCAATTCTTTGGCATTTAGCACCTCTGTGCAAACAAATAATGAAATATAAACCTTGTACAAAAGTGATTTATGAAAATGGCAATCAAATGGGAAATTAAAATGCAAAAATCTTTGATGAATTTAAATTTTACAAAATTTAGCAGTCAAAAATAAAACAGTAACTTACGTTACACAAAGAGAGAATTTTGTGTAACGTAAGTTACTGTACTAGTTTTGGCTGCTAAATTTTGTAAAATTTAAATGCATCAAAGATTTTTGCATTTTAATTTCCCATTTAATTGCCATTTTCATAAATCACTTTTATACAAGGTTTATATAACATCATTTGTTTGCACAGAGGTGCTAATGCCAAAGAATTGGTCAAAATGTAACGTAAGTTACCATGGAATGCCCCAAATTTCGTGAAATAAAATACAGTAGAGAACCAATTATCCGGGATGTTTAGGACCACAGCTATCCCGGATAACTGAATTTCCCGGTTTTCTGGATCTATGAAGCGATATTTGCAATTGTTTATAAAACCCAAGTTACTATAACAAATAAATGCATCCTGAAGAGAAAACGATCCAGAAGTGCTTATAGATATTACAATATTAAAAATTTCTGAGCTATATGCCACTTATACGGTATTTATGAAGAAACCGTTCATATTCATTTAGGTATTTCAAAAGAAAAAAGAAAAAAAGCTCTTCATTTTTTAGAAATTGCCGAAAATGCGTATTTTAAAAAGTGGCGAAAAAATCAACAAAATGTTGCCGGTTTTCTGGTTTCCCGGTATTTTGGTTCCCGGATAAAAGGTTCTGTACTGTATTTCTAATTTCGTTGTTCGTAGGAAATTAACTAAAATCAAACTAGGCCGCAAACAGTGGCGTAGCGAGAATTTTTTCATGCGGGAGTGTCATCGGAAAATTTTCGAAATAAAAAGTCGAAAAACGCGATTCTAGTCCCTTACATTTGTGTTCATATGTATAGTTTTCTTGTTTCATCTTGGGTGTTCTGCTTCATTTCTTCATTCTTGGCTACGCCACTTGCCGCAAATACTTAACAATTTCAACATGAAAGTTACGAAATTTCAATTAAATTGCAAATGTTGATATTTAGTAAAGAGCGAAAATATATTTGAAGTAAAATAAATATTTCTCTTGAAGAAAAATTTGAGAACAAGCGACGAAATATCTCCAGTCTTATGAAAAAATTCTTTATTGCTTCAAGTTTTACTTTACAAATATAATTTTTTGCTGGGTGAAAAATACAGTTTAACTCTGTTTCTTTTTTTACTTCTATTATGGCACATTATAGTTCCTTTAACATAGTTTTTTTTCGTTAATTTGAAGGGAAAAGTTTTTTGTTTTTGTATAACATAGAGTTGTTTGCATTTTTCGTAGCTTAAAAAAAAAAGAATCTGCAGCTTACTGTCGTCAACGAAACTATTATTTAATTAACAAGTGAAAAGACGAATAAAACTTCAGAGCTCTCGCATCTTTCCGGTAAAATGTCTTGGCGTTCGCTTCATAAAAAAAACATCTATATTTTGTTCTTTGATGTTAAAAATGTCCCTGATTTTGAGGGCATCAGTCTCTTTCCAAGAACCCCCACCGGTGATTCGGGGACACCTGTTGATGCGAGGGTCTGCGGCTCGGTCCCCGGTGGTCCTCGTCGTGTCGCTTCGGACAGTAGCCGGTCGCGGAGTCGAACGTTCCGTATTCGCAGTCGGGAATGTGGCACTGGTTTGCTTCCACACACCTGCAAAGGAATAGAAATGGGAATTAAGCTGTTCGCTGGTATGCAGCGCAATAGACTAATCGGAAATAACAGAGAAAAAAAATGTTCGAACAGTTTATAAAAGAAGTACACCACAAGATAAAAGCGTTTCAAAAACAAATACTAAGATTAAACTAAAAATTTGAGCAACCCCTAATCCTGATTGCCGATCTCATATAAAAACGAACTTCTCTGGTCATAAAGCATTCTAAATCTAAATGTATTTAATTGTTTTCGAGAGTAGGGGAGAGTGGTAATGAATGGGCCATGGTGATGAATGGGCCACTAACAAAATATGAAAAAGTATTTGCATGAATTTTTTTTTGATGCCACCAATAGATGTAGCTATTTGTTCTACTAAACTCATCCAATTTTCATTCATTTGCGCTGAGCCATTTTCAAAATAGAGTGGCATGGTCACGAATCTGACTGAAAAGTAAGTTTTTCCCTTTTTAGTAAAACATTTCCTAGCTAAAATGTACCAAGTACTTCACTGCATACATATGTATAAGCTAGTCTTTCCATATCTATAAACTAATCTTAAGATGTATTTTGATGTTATCCAAATTCAATGTACTCAAAAAACCTAAATGTATTCCAAAAGTATAGGTGGGGCTGAATGGGCCACTATGTCATGGTAATGAATGGGCCACCTAAATATTGTTTTTCTTCCTTTTCTTTGGATTTTCGCATTAATATGAAACACAACTGACTGTCATAGATTAAGATTACTGTCGTCAAAATAGATCTGTAGTAACTTCTAAATATAATTTGCAGATCTGTATTATATTCCTACAGTACAACAGACCTCTGGTCGCAGTGCGTGGCTTGAAAAAGCCCCCTCTCTCCTTCATATTATATTCCTCACAGTACAATTTCATTTTCTTTCTTGGTAACTTAAGTTAGATATTTCTTATTCCCGATGTGTAGTAAGTTTTAAAAAAAAAATTTTGAATTTTGACAAGTTTGAAAATGAAGCTGAAGAATTTGAAAGTGATTTATAATATTATTTTTGAAATATATAAATTTTGCTAAATCATAGTGTGTATTATCTGTTATTTTTTTATATATATATTTGATGTTATTTAGTTCTTACAATATCATTATTTAGTCATTTTTCTGCTACAATTGGTATGCATCAGTTTTATTTTAATTGCACCAGTTTTGATGTTTACATAATTTTAAATCAGTATGATTTTGTATCATCATGTCAATGCCACATTTATTTTGTCATATTCAGCAAATAAAAGATTAAATCCACATGTTTTCATTGAATTCATTTAGTGGCCCATTCATTACCTTCGATGGCCCATTCAACCCCATAGGTGGGGTTGAATGGGCCAAATTTCAAAATTTTTATTTGCTATTATAATTCATTATAGATAGGTGCTAATCCAACTTTTATGACTTTTTTAGATAGCCAGATAAGTAAAGTAACTAAAACACCAATTTAGAGTTAAAACAAAGTGTTAGAAAAAATTACAAAAATTCAAAACCAAAAAGTGGCCCATTCATTACCACTCTCCCCTATATGGTAAACACGGAAAAGAAGAGATAATCCTTACTAGTAAAATTTGCTAGTCGCAAAATCAGAATGAAGAAGGAAAATTGAAAATTTTTATACTAAAATCAATTACAATTATTTTAATTGTTGACAAATATAAACTAGCAACAGATAAACATTTTAAATCATTGATTTTTCTTTCCTCGTCTACCAATAATGACATCGGTTTCCAATTCTGTAGATTTAAATCTTAACCGCATTTACTAAAAGACGCTATAATTCAAATTCTATTTTACATGGAAGTTCCAAATACATCTTATCAGACACAGATTTTTTTTTCATCTTTTGGTACTGTTGTTTTAAATTTTCCAGTATGATTCCCTTCAAAAATTGTAAAAAACACTTTAAAATAGTTTTTAAATAATATATTTGTTAATTAACGTCATCCGAAGCCATGACCTAGCTAGGAACACTCTCGATCTCTTCACTGTTCAAAAAAAAAAAATCTGTCCATTTGTTCAGGCTGTACGATGTCACAGACATATAGGCACGTCAACTGTTAACTGTTGCGTTAGGGGCTAAAAAAAATCTTTGGAGATTTTACGGATTTGTATTCTGCATTGTGTACTAGAGAATAACTTATGTCTTCTCTTATGGGGCTATGGGGACGCTATTTTCCCCTTTGTTCCCTCGTTAAAAGCACAGTCATGTTAGGCGGGACAAAAAATAAAAATAAATGAAATAAAATGCCGGTAAACTTTAGGGGTTCAGCTGCCAAATTTTGCTAATATCAACTTGCAAATTGAGTTGGTTGTGCAAATTGAGTACGTTTGATTCGGACATAGGAATTAAACGGGAGGGTTGTTTTCAAGTTAATTTTAATTGCGTTGTCGTTCCAATATACATGGGAAATGGGCTGTGCGGCACCATTTTTGATTTTGATCAAATTTGGTAGGTAATATGCGCCAATACTTCCAAACTGTTTTATTTTTTCTCGAAATTTTTTTTTCTCTAGTTATAGACCTTTTTTTGCTCCACCAATGAGTAAAATTCGGCATTTTTATCTTTTTTCTAAGAGCTCTGGTAAATTTATTTAAAATGGTAGAAAGATCAAACAAGGCTTATTTTAAAGCTGAAAGAATGAACTTTAAATTGTGCATAAAAAGAAACGATTTCAGTTAAGCCTAAATATAAATTTTAAGGAATCAATTCGCGGTTCAATAAGGGACGCTTTCGTGATTTCAAGAACGAAAAAATATATGAAGAAGTGACAGTGGGGTTCGATTTTTGTTTCTTATACCCAGCTATAAATAGTAGAAGCACAGAAAAATATAAGATAGTACTAGTAATACTTTATTACGGAAAAAAATGCTTAAACATGAGAAAAATGAAAAATGGCCTGTTTCACTCCAATAAAATGGCCGGTAGAACAGGTAATAAAATTTGCAAATGAGTGGAATAAGAAGGTGTTACATTGTTCTTTAAAACGAAACAAAAACTGTCTTGTTATTCCAAGGCATTAAAAAGACATAAGTCTTCAAAGTAATACAATAACTCTTGCAAAGAACTTAAAACAGGTTAAGTGGACTGGATAAATTATCTAATAAAATTTCACTTAACCAAATTTCTTTGAAATATATTTTCAAAATATTATTTTACACAAAAAATATCTTTAAATTATTGTTATTTTATTAGATAAAATTAAAAGCATAACTTTTCACTAAAAACAAGTTTTTTTTCTTTGGACCCATGTCGGACTGTCGCTGTTTCAAGTCTTGTACCAAGACGTTGGGGATGGAAATATTGGCTTCAGAAGTTTTCGTTACAATTGCAAGTCTTCAGTTGAACTACTTCCCCCCGTCACCTTGCTTTACCATATCATGGCTGCAGCCATGACCATATGCACAGCAAATATAATCTTTCACTTTTTAGCTTTAGTGCATTCTGATTTTTAACAATATTTTCTTTATTGTGCAAAATTTATACAAAAATAAGAAATTTTTAAATCCTTTTTTAAAACAGCTGCAACAAAAAGGGATTTTTGTTAATTGATTATTTGTTAGAGTATATCTTCATAATGTTAAGTTGTACATCCATGACAAATCAAAAGAAAACTGTAATCACAGAAGAAAAAAAAACTAAAAAAAAAACGTTTTAAGAACGACTTTTTCAGATGTTTCAAAGTCACAAATAAATTACGATATATTTTGAGTTATGTATTTAATGATACATATTTTTAGAGTTCTTGCATAAAAACACTTCATTTATGTTTATGATTGCTTTGCTTTATGCCAAAAAAAATCTTGCATGTGCAGTGAACTCTCACTTATACACCGCCTCATTTATGCGCCTTTTTCCCTTATACGACAATTTTGAATGGTCCCTGCACATTTCATAGCAAAATAATGATAGTATCAATCGTTTATGCGTCGCTCTAAAGATAAATACTTCACTTATGCGCCGAATTTTTCGTAAAATGTAAACAAAAATATATTATTTTATTTAAAAAAAAACATTTTTTCTTCACTTTCCCCTTTAATCCTTCGCCTATTGCTCACGGAAGGCATTTTTTCCGCATGAACTAGAGTTTGGAGAGGAGCAATTACGTATTATGGATCGTTTTAAAAGGAGCAGTTTGTAATTAGGTATGCAACATTTTTATCTCTTTCTCATTGTAGTTACGTTCCAGTAATTGCCAAACTGTAGTAATATATCCCTTGTCTATAGAAACATTCTTATTCATTCTCTCATTATAACCCATGTTGCGCTTTAGTCCTTTAAATAGGCTTGTTCACTTATACGTCTCTCTCACTTATGCGCCTTTTTCTGTTGGTCTCTTGAGCCGGCGCATAAGTGAGAGTTCACTGTATTTTCAATTTTCAGAGGCTTATATCTCTTTGATGCCTATGAATAACAGAACGGGTTTTGTTTCGTTTCAAAGAGAAATGCAACACCTTCTTACTCCATGCATTTGCAAATTTTTACTACCTGTTAAACAATCCGTTTATGGGAAGTGAAAAAGGTCATTTTTTATTTTTTTCTCAAGTTGAAGCAATTTTTTCATAATGAAGGACTACCGGTACCATTTTATTTTTTTCTGTGCTTCTAATATCTATTACTGGGTGCCATTTGTTGTGTAAAATACTGCTTTGAAAACATATTTCAATGAAATTTGGTTAAGTGGAATTTTATTAAGTAATTATTCAGTCTACTTAACCTGTTTTGAGTTGTTTGCAAGAGTTATTATTGCATTGTTTTGAAGGCTTATATCTCTTTAATGCCTTGGAATAACAAGACAGTTTTTATACTAGTTAAGGATTCCGGGCTGTTGTGCCGTGGTCTAAATGGCTTTAATCCATACGTTTCGATCGCAACTGCGGCGGTCATCTTCAGTGGGTGTCGTTGATCAATTTGGCGACGACACCCACTGAAGATGACCGCCGCAGTTGCGATCGAAACGTATGGATTAAAGCCATTTAGACCACGGCACAACAGCCCGGAATCCTTAACTAGTATTTACTCCGGCCGTGAAAGCCTTCATTCTTACAAAGACAGTTTTTGTTTCGCTTTAAAAGGCAATGTAATACCTTCAAACTCCATGCATTTTCACATTTTTACTACCTGTTTCACAGACCGTTTTTGGGGAGTGAAAAGGGTCATTTTTCATTTTTCCTCAAGTTCAAGCTTTTTTTTTCATAGTGAAGTATTACTGGTATTAGCTTATACTTTCTGTGCTTCTAGTATCTATAGCTGGGTACAAGAGAAAAAAAATAGAGCCCCACTGTCTGTCTTTCATATATTTTCTCATGCTTGAAATCACGAAAACGGCACTTTTTTAACCGGGAATTGACCCCCTAAAATTTTTATTTAGGCTTAACTTAAATCGTTTCTTTATGCGGCACGAACAGTTCTGAAAATTTGATTTTATATGGAAGGACCCACACATATATAATTTACCAAACTAATTTTCCTGATGAAATAATTTTTTTTTTTTTTTTTTCAAAATTCATCTACAAATGTTGAGTGTGGCGCAACCCCCGTAAACCCGTCTATATTGATTTTATATGATGCAGGAAAGCACAGGAAAAATAAGTAGCTTATAATCTATCCCAAGAAAAAAACGGTGGTTGATGGGAAAAAGCTTATTGGATATTTGAAATCGGTGTCAAAAATTACCTAAGAAATGCTTTTTCTGTTTCTTTTAACTAAATCCTTGTTTACCAGTGCTATTAGAAGAGCTGTTCAGTTAACCAAGCAGAATTTTGACTAGAGTCAAGTGAGTAATTCCTAATAACCTCTTTCCTAGATTGAAATAATCAGCCCCCCCTCCCCCTTTTTTTTGTCAGCTGGTGGGATAGACGGAGAATGTGGACCATATGCGATCCGCGGGATTCAGGTGAAAATGCATTTTTGTATTTTAGTGGCGACATCTAGAGGTTTATTTCATAACTGAAAAGAGGGCTATCGCAAAATTACTGGCACTTAACGAACACAAATTCTTTGATTCACTCCTACGAATATTAAAATTAGGAAATATTTATGGTTTTATAAAATATTCTTTTAGTTCACATTTCGATTTTGCTGAAAATAAAGCATCAAGATCAGCGTTAGCACGCAAAGTCGAGGGCCAAGGTGGACCTCATGTCTCGGATCCATATCGCGACTCGACTGTATTTTCATTCATGAGTTTAAATTTTTCATTTTCATATTTGTAATGTCTTCCTGCTGAGTAAAATACTTATGATCTTGATACAATGCTTTTTTGTGAAATACTTGAATAGAATTATATAAGGTGTTCTCTGGTATGAATGAAAGCACTGGCATTAATTTGCTCCCTCCTGATATCCACTTGCCCACTTGTGGGTACGGTTGATACACTTCAAGTTGTCATGGGAAAACAATTAAAGAAAGGGGAGGGGGGAGTATATTTTTAAGTTCAAATTAGCATTGTTAAATACGAAAAGGATGAAAGTGTACACTGTGTTTTTGCTGGTTAAAAAAAAATGAATGAATTAAAAACATAAATAAAGTACGAAAAAGTCTCAATTTGCCCCGCTCTCCATCAAACCAAAATTATGCAGGATATTAAATTGATAAGATTTAATCTACTCTTCATAATTATCACAGTTAAGCTATTTGCTTTTCAATGTCTTAACTTTTATTGCCGGTTTTTGTTGGTTTAAACCTGTTTCAACCATTTACTGCCGCTGTCACGGAAAAAACCAAGATGAACACAGAAAAGAGCTGACTGTTAATCAAGAAATTTTTCTTCATCCTTACCTTCTTTCGATGCTAGATAGGGGCTCCCTGCCTCTCTTAATTTTGATGCAAGGCTTTTGTCGATCGAAACAATCGCAGCCGCATCGTCCGTCTTTGTAAATGCGGCTGCTGAAGG